>ML803598.1:291159-320575 GCA_009831015.1 Picea engelmannii | reverse complement strand
GAAATGCAAGGAAGGATAAATTCTTTTGATGGTGTTTTCTAAGGTATATTATTTAGAGGTCATCTCACCATTTTCGCTATAACTTTTTCTCTATAATGATTCAGACCATAAAAATTTTATGTCATTGAGAAAAAATACCCAAGTATCTGTGGTATGAAATTGATCTTGTGGTTCATTGCATTTTGGGAGTTCCACTCCATGGAAAATAGGATTTGTGGCTAGTTCCGAAACTAGTCAAAAACATGTGTGTCGGGTAAAAATATCATAACGTCTTCATAACATATCCAAATTCAGTGAGACCAAATGTGTTAGTTAGGGTATTGTCTGTAGTATTTTGTGTAATATTTTCAGATCAATTTAATGAATATTTCGTGTGGGGAATGCTCTACAAGGTCGCTCTCTAGAATAAGCCAGAATTCAACAAGGTATGTCATTTTTTCTATAACTCCTTTTCTGAGAGGTTCCAAGTAGTGAAACATGGAGGAATGTGTATAAAACACACTGAAGAACATTTTGTATTAGTTTCATATCTTTATACATTATAGGTTCAATGTTAAGACTACTTCAAGTTAGGGTTGTTGACTAATCCAAAACTAGGCATGTGAGACTAAAGAAATGTTTGATGAAAATGCTAGTCTCTTGTTGTTAAAGTTAAGGAAGGTTTGTAAGGCTATGATCATATACACCAGGTCTATTGTATAGCTACAAATCAGATTTGGATGATGAAATTGATGAGGGATTTTGGTTGAGGTACATGCTGAGTACATGGTTGAGACAAGTAGTTGATGAGTTGGCACATACATGAGGTGTAAAGTTGATGATGTTGCTACATATTGATTAGTCATAGTTGATGAGTAGTTGACACATGATTGGTACATACTTGGTACATGGTTGGATGCACTTGTTTATGGTACAGGTTGATGCACTTGTTTATTTAACATGTTGATTACAGGTTGAGGTACAGGTTGATGCATGGTTGATGCATGGTTTAGATTTATTGGTACATGTTTATAGTGGTATATCTCACAGTGATAGTGTGACAATGGTTCCATCAATCTACTTCTACTTTAGGGTGGCAAGACAGGGCAAGGAAAGGTGGTTGTATCCACCTTTGGGTTGTAGCCAGAGAACATAGGGGGCTGTAGTGAGAATATTAGGGATTTGGAGCTTCTGTCAAGTTGTAGCCTGAGAAAATAGGGGGTCGGAGCCTCCTTCTAGTTGTAGCTAGAAAATAAAGAAAGTTGGTTCTTCCAATGAATGTAATTCTTCAATACATATAAGAAAAAGCATTCTGTAGTTTTCTCCGGATTTGGGTTTCCACGTAAAACACTGGTGTACTATGTATGTGTGTGATTATTTATTTCTTACTGCTCATTATTGGATAATAATTCTACATTGATATAACATTTGAAAAAAAACAATTATAATTACGTTATTACTGATTCACCCCGCCCTCTTAGTAATCCAACAATTGGTATCATAGAAGGTTCCTTAAGAAATCAGTTTAACCATTGAAAGGTAGATCATGGAGAGTACTAACTTGTATAAAAATGGAATACCACAGTTTGATGGACAAAAGTATGCTTTTTGGAGGATAAGGATGAAGACATATATATGGGCATAGGGATTTCAAGTTTAGAAATCAATTGTAGATGGATACACAACACCAACAGTTCCAGCAACAAATGACAAAGAAGTGAAACTCGATGAGAATAATTCCAAAGACAAAAATGCACTTTTGAATGGTCTCAGTGATACGATATTCACCAAAGTTTCACATTGTCAATCTGCTAAAGAGATTTGGGACAAGCTTCAAAATATTCATGAAAGAGATTCAAAAATCAAAGTAGCAAAGCTTCAAACTTACAGAGGTCAATTAGAGCAACTAAAAATGAAGGAAGATGAGGATATTGCAGCCTATTTCTTATGAGTCGATGAAACAGTGAATGCAATCATAGGATTGGGGGAAGAAACCAAAGAATCTATAATTGTTCAAAAGGTACTAAGATCTCTTCTTATGAGATTCAACCCTAAGATATCAACACTAGAAGAAATATCAGATCTAAAATCAATAAGCATGGACGAACTGCATGGAATCTTCAGAGCATATGAGATGAGAACTAAACAGAAAAATCCAGATTTAAAATAAGCAGCCTTCAAAGCATCCAAAAGATCAAAGAAAAAGAAAAAGGAACAAGAAGAATATAGTAGCAACAACGACATCTCAGAAGATGATGAAGAAGTGGCCAACTTCATCAAAATATTGAACAAGGGAACCAATGGTAGGTACATAGGTAAGCTTCCTTTAATTTGTTTTAATTGTGATGGTATTGGCCATTTTTCTAACAAATTTCCTCATAAGTAAAAGAGAAATGATGAAGGTTACTCAAAAGGAAGACAAACATATAAAGGTAAAAGAACTACAAAGAAAGTTTTCAAGAAAATATTTTTCACTAAATAAGACATCTCATCATCAGATGAAGATGAAGTTAGTGATAGTGAAATGGAGAGAGTTCTATTCATGATAGTAGAATACTTTGATGTAAAAAAGACTCCAAAGAAGAATATGAAGAAGCATCTGAAGAAGAAATTGAAGAGGCAGAAGTTGACTTCCGAGAAGAATTAATGAGTGCCATAGAAGTTGTCATCAGAGAAAAGAAGAAAAACAAGAAACTACAATCAGAACTAGATAAGAAAAAAGACACTCAAGAACTAGAACAAATTATCACAAAATTGAAGGTTCAAATAGAAGAATATAAAAGAATTGAAAAATCACTCAAAGAACAACTAGAAGGAAAGGACATGATCATTGGAAACCTTGAAGCCGAGATTGTCAGACTAAGAAAGGATATTCAAAAGAAAAATATGCAGAATAGCTCAAAAGTTCTGGATGACATTATCAACAGTCAAAAATCTCATCTTGACAAGTCTGGACTTGGATACAATCAGACAGAAATGGATCAAGCTCCAAAACAACAGAGCAAAAAATAAATCCAAAAAGCTATGAAGAAACAATCAAAGGGGATAAAAAGGTATACTTGGAAGATTACAGGGACACTCCTCCACCGAGAAGATTCAGATTTCAAAATCAACAACAGATATACAGGCCTCAAGAAGAAGAAGGATTCATAAGAGCACCTCCTTTGAGAAGATATTCAACTACCAGGTATCAAACTGTATTTTTTGGTTTATGTTATGCATGTAATAATTTTGGACATAAAACTGTAAATTGCAGATCTAACAATAGGAACACTAACTACTTTGAGAGCCATACACAAAGGGGTTATTCAAGAAGACCTAGTGAAATGCAAAGAAGTTACAATAGGTTTGAATATTTGAGCACTGAAATGGAATGTTACAAATGTAACAATTTTGGACACATAGCCAAAAATTGCAGAATGACAGTCCCTCCTAAAGAACCTCAACATAGTCACAAACAAGAACCTCATAAAATGACATGGATAAGAAAGCAAGGTCAGTATAGAAATGAAGAATGCACAGTCGCTCTACAAGCTAAACATAAAAAACGTGGTTGGTATTTTGACAGTGGATGTTCAAAACACATGACAGTTGATAGAGACAAGTTTCTTACATTACGAAAGGAAAGAGATTGATCAGTCTCATTTGGAAATGATGATTCAGATAAAATCATTGGAAAAGGCACAGTCCAAATTGGAAACAATAATGAAAAGGTAATAAATGTTCTACTAGTAGAAGATATGAAACATAATCTTTTAAGTGTGAGTCAAATGTGTGACCAAGGTCATAAATTTACTTTCGATTCACAAATGTGTGAGATGAGAAAAGAAGGTTCAGGGAAATTGATCACTACAACTGCAAGAACTTCAAGCAACGTGTATGTGTTAAGCGAAATGGGAAATGAAAAGTGTTATCTAGGAAAGGAAGATGAAAGTTGTCTATGGCATAGAAGAATGGGTCACATGCATTTTTATAACCTTGTCAAAGTTAGAAAAAGAAAAGCATTTGGAGAAATACCCCATATCATGAAACTAACCAACACTTTATGCAAGCATTGCCAACAAGGAAAGCAAACAAACACCAGCTTCAAATGAAAGAAATATTCAACAACAAAACCACTGGAAATTGTGCATACTTATCTAGCTGGACCAACTACAACAAAAGGATTAAAAGGTGAGAGAAACTTTGTGTTATTAGTTGATGAGTATACAAGAATGACTACAGTTTTCTTTCTCAAGAAAAACTTAGAAGCTTTTGAAAGCTTCAAGATCTATAAGGAAATGGTTGAAAATGAGATGGATTAAATAATCAAATGCTTAATATCAGATAATGGATAAGAATTCACCTAAAAATAATTTATGGACTACTACAACAATCATGGACTAAAAAGGCAATTCTTCATCGCTAGGACACCTCGACGTAATGGAGTTGTTGAAATAAAGAATAGGATAGTGCAAGAAATGGATCGAAAAATGATAATGGATTCAAAGTTGATAGATATTTTTTGGACACAGGTAATGCATACAACATTTCACATTAAAAATAGAGTAATACTCATAAACAACACAGATAAAACTCCCTACAACCATGGAAAGGAAGACCAGGAAATGTGAAGTGCTTCAGAGTTTTTGAAAGAAAATGCTACATCAAAAGAGAAGATGGAAGAATGGGAAAGTTTGACTCTTGTGTGGACAAAGGAATACTTGTTGGTTACTCAAGTACAAGGAAAGCATACAAGTGTTACAATCTAAAATTAATCAAAGTTGTGGAAAGCATCAACGTAACAATTGATGAAACAGGCAGACCAGAATCAAATGAAGAAGAAAACAAATCAATGGAACAACTTTTTGAAGAAGAAGATGTGAAAGAAGTAGAAGAGGAAGATGAAGAGAATCCGACAGAAGCAGAAGAGAAAGTTCAACAAGTATCTCCAAAGACACCTAGCAAACAAGTACAGAAGAATCATCCTTCAGATTAGATTATTGGAAACAAAGATGCAGGAGTTGAAACTAAAAGAAAAATCCGTTCACCAGAACAAACACACCTAGAACTCTTATCTACAATTGAATCAAAATGTTTTGAAGAATCCAACAAGGATGAATTTTGGAATAAGGCCATGGATGAAGAATTGGATCAAATAGAGAAAAATGACACTTTGGAATTTCTTCCAAGACCAAAGAATAAGAATGTGATCGACACAAAATGGGTTTTCAGGAATAAATTTAATGAATATGGATAGGTTACAAGAAACAAAGCTAGATTGGTATGTAAAGGATATGCACAGATTGAAGGAATCGACTTTGAAGAGACATTTTCCCTAGTTATCAGAATGGAAGCAATCAATTTTCTTTTAGCTTATGCATGCTCCAAAAATGTTAAAGTATATCAGATGAACGTAAAATCATCTTTTATGAATGGGGAACTTGAAGAAGAAGTCTACATTGAACAACCAGAAGGATTTCAGTTGTTAGAGAACATAAAATATGTGTGTAAATTAAAGAAGGCCTTGTATGGTCTAAAATAGGCTCCTAGAGCATGGTACTCTAGACTGGATAAGTATCTGCAACAGGCAGGGTTCAGAAAAGGAAGTGCAAAAAACAACCTCTACATCAAGGTAAGTCAAGGTAATATTTTATTAATTGAAGTTTATGTTGATGATATTATCTTTGGTAGTGATGATGACAGGTTAAGCCATAAATTTGCAAAAGACATGCATAATGAATTTGAAATGTCATTACTTGGAGAACTATCCTTCTTTCTGGGACTTCAAATACATCAAAGAAACCAAGGAATTTTTATTTCTCAAACCAAGTATATCAGAGAAATGATAAAGAGGTTTGGAATGGAAGATTGCAAACCAGTTATCACTCCCATGCAAACTAGTTGTAGGTTAAGCAAAGATGATGATTCGAAGTCTACAAATCAAAGGCAATACAAGTCAATGATTGGCCGCCTGCTGTATGTGATAGCATCCAAACCAGATGTAATGCAGACAATTGTATGGGTGGCACAATTTCAAGAAGCACCAAAGGAATCACATGTATTAGTAGTAAAGAGGATCTTCAAATATCTCAAAGGAACAAAAGAGTTTGGATTATGGTATCCAAAAGGAAAAGATCTATCACTTATTGCCTGCAGAAATGCAGATTGGGTAGATTGTATTGATGATCGACGAAACACTAGTGGAGTAACATTCTACTCAGGTGAGTGCTTGGTATCATGGCTAAGAAATAAACAATCATCAATATCTCTATCTATAGACGAGGCAGAGTATATTGCAGCAACAACATGTTGTGCACATGTTCTTTGGATGAAACAAACATTGACAGATATACGGGTTGATTATGATGAGCCCATTCCAATATATTGTGATAATACAAGTGTCATCAGTATCTCAAAAAACTTGGTGATGCACTCCAAGATGAAGCATATTCCAATCAAGTATCACTTTCTACGGGAACAGGTTGCAGAAAGGAAAATCATAGTTGAGTATGTGGGCATAAAAGAACAAGTGGAAGACATATTTACAAAACCACTTCCACAAGAAGCCTTTGAATATATTTGCCAAAGACTTGGATTTGTTTATACTCCAAAATGAATGCTTTTTGAATGCTTTTTGAGTGCTTATCTTGTATGTCTTAGATGTACATGAGGAAGCACCACAAGAGGACAGTTCAGTCAGGGGGAGCAGCCCCAGATGGAAAGATATCTTTGTCATTGATGACAAAGGGGGAGAGATTTATCAGATGCAGAGGATAGAGGCATGGTTGCAGCGGGAGCATGAGTGATATGATTTTAGTATTGCATCAGAATATTGCCATCAATTCCAAAGGGAAATATTTTTTATTAAGGTTCGTTGTCATTGATGTCAAGCCTTGAAGAAAAACCCATAGCATAAAGGTTTGGGTAACGGACCCAAGATTGATTGATGTAAATATGATTCATTATTTTTTTTGTGATGGTTGATAAGAAGTAAATATGGATGAACCTTAAAGTGGTCCCCTTATGGTGAAATCCCTCATGGGAAGACGCTTTGCGAAGTAAGAGAACCCATGCTTAAATGTGTAATAATAAAATGAAGGATAGTGAATTTGTCAGGGAAACTATCCTATATGGATAGTTCTTTACATGCCATTTTTGGTGATGTGTAGAACATCACATAACTCCTGACTGTTAGAGAGTTATGACCATGTGAAGTTCAAGAACCCGGGTTTGGGTAATGGACCCAAGTTTGTTTGATGGATAACGGTATGATTTTTTCTATATTTTAAGGTAATACTATTCTAGATGGATATTACATGTCATTCCATTTCTGGTGGTATGTGTAATGTCACATAACTCCTCACGGTTTGAGAGTTATGGCCCTACAAAGTTGGAGGACCCTCATATGTCATTTAGAAGCCCCGATAGGTCAAAGTAGTCAAAGTGGTTTAAGATATTTTAAAAGGTAAATAATAAAGTGAAGTGATGAGTGTATTATAATTCAATTGAATACAAAATAAGTTATTTCAATAATAAATTTAATGGATAAATTAGAAGTGGGTTAACCCTTAAATAAGGAAAGTGGGCCAAGTGACCAAGAAAATGTTTTTAAAGAAGCTACATGGAGAGTAGAAATAAGAGGTAAGACTCTCCCATTTTAATTACGCTTAAAAATATTGAATATATATAGGTTTCTGAGGTAACCAAGGATATATAAGACGAATTTTTGAGGGAAGGTGAAAAAAAGAAGGCTAAAATGCAAGGAAGGATAAATTCTTTTGTTGGTTCTTTCTAAGGTATGTTATTTATAGGTCATCTCACCATTTTTGCTATAACCTTTTTTCTATAATAAGTCAGACCATGAAATTTCTATTCCATTGAGAAAACACACCAAAGTAATTGTGGTAAAAAGGTCATCTTTTGGGTCGTATTTTGGGAGTTACACTTCGTGGAAAATAGGTTTTGTGGCTAGTCTTGAAACTAGTCAAAAACATGTCTTTCAGGTAAAAAATTCATAAATTCTTGGTTAGGGTACATTATTTAGTATGTTTTGTAACAGTTTCAAGTCAATTCAATGAATATTTCATGCAGGGAATGCTCTACCTAGTCGCGTTGTAGAATAAGCCAGAATTTATCAAGGTATGCCATTTTTTCTATAACTCCTTTTCTGAGAGGTTCCAAGTAGTCACAACTGGAGGAATTGCATAAAAGACACTAAAGAACATAGTGTATCAATTTCATATATTTATACATTACAGGTTCAAATTTATGATTACTTCAATTTAAGGTTGTTGACTAATCCAAAACTAGGCATGTGAGTCTAAAAAAAACTTTGATGAAAATGCTAGTCTCTTGTTATTAAAGTTAAGGAAGGTTTGTAGGAATGTGATCATATACAACAGGTCTATTATAGATCTACAAATCAGATTTGGATGATGAAATTGATGATGGATTTTGGTTGAGGTACATGTTGAGTACATGGTTGAAAAAAGTAGTTGATGAGTTGGCACATACATGAGGTGTATAGTTGATGATGTTGGTACATATTGATGAGTCCTAGTTAATGAGTAGTTGAAACATGATTGGTACATACTTGGTACATGGTTGGATGCACTTGTTTATGGTACAGGTTGATTACAGGTTGAGGTATAGGTTGATGCATGGTTCATATTTATTGGTACATGTTTACAATGATATATCTCACAATGATAGTGTGACATTGGTTCCATCATTCTACTTCTACTTCAGGGTGGCAGGATGAGGAAAGGACAAGTGGTTGTATCCACCTTCTGGTTGTATCCGATGAACATAGGGGGTTGTAGCCTCCTCGTAGTTGTAGCCAGAGAATTTTGGAGTTGGAGCTTCCGTCAGGTTGTAGCCTAAGAAACTAGAGGGTTGGAGCCTCCTTCTAGTTGCATCTGGAAAAAATAGGAAGTTGGTGCTTCCAATGAATGTAATTCTTCAAGACATATAAGAAAAAGGATTTTGTGGTTTTCTCCCGATTTGGGTTTCCACGTAAAAAACTGGTGTACTGTGTATGTGTGTGATTGTTTATTTCTTACTGGTCATTATTTTATAATAATCTACATTGATATAACATTTGAAAAAAGAGGAATATAATTACGCTATTACTGATTCACCCCCCCACTCAGTAATCCAACAGGTCTTCCAAACCATAGTTCATAAGGATTCTTGTCATTGTGTGGCCTAAGATGAGATTTGTTAAGAATATGAACAATTGTATGGATTGCTTCCACCCAATATGTCTGAGAAATATTCCTTTCATTCATCATTGATCTTGCCATCTGCTAAAATGATCTATTCTACCTCTCAACTACTGCATTTTGTAGTGGAGTTCTTGGAATAGTGTATTCTCATTTGATTCCATGTTTATCACGTAATTATTTGAAGTTCCATGAACTAAAATCTCCTTCTCTATCAAACCTTACTGCCTTCAATTTCTTTCCTATTTGATTCTCATTCAGAGCCTTAAACACTTTGAATTTTTCAAATTCTTCAGATTTTTCCTTCAAAAAGGCAACCCACGTTAGTCTAGAATAATCATCAATAATCAACATAAAATAGTTTTCTTTTCCTATACCTTCTTTTCTTGATGGTACACATAAATCCATATGTATAACTGAAGAGGTTTTTTTGTTCAAGGAAAGTTTTTAGATTTGAACTGAGTGTGAGTAAGATTTCCTATCTGGCAAGGCTTACAAATAGAGTCATATGGCTTTGATATCTTTGGAAGATGCGCCATTGCTTCTAAACTTGATTATATGATAAAAATTTAGGTTTCCATGTCTCCTATGCCATAGCCAACTTTCATCATATTTTCTTAAGTGGAATTCTACTTTTTCTTCTTTTAACACATAGACATTGTTTTATGTTCTTATCCCTTTTGCAACTAGTTGTCCTGGATTCAAAGATTTTATTTTACAATCTTTATAAGTAAAAACAAATTCACACCCTTTGTCACAAAATTGATTGAAACTTAGTAGATTATGTTCCATACCATATACAAACAATGCATATTGAGCTTTTCCTTTGCCATCACTCAGGCTTACCATTCCTTTACCTTTTGTTTTTCCTGGTGCATCGTTTCCAAAAGTTACATTCCCTGATTTGTTTTCACTTAGAGTTAGACACTTAATTTTGTCTCCAGTCATATGTTTGGAACATCGACTGTCAATATACCAGGGATTATTTTTTCTTTGGGCTGATAACAGTAATCCACACTCTCCATCTTCTTTCTTCTTCCAAACCTTGAAATTTTCAGCACCAGGATTCAGATTTGGCTTGTAGTTCCTTAAGCGACAATATGGAGCTTTATGTCCAAAATTATGGAATTTGTAACATTCTGGTTTACTGAATAACAGATCATAACGATTGTTATGTTTATAAATATTGTTATGTTTCACCTAGGTCCTTCTCTCAATCATCACATGATTTATAGTTTGTGATTGTTTGTTGCTTGGTTGTCTCAATCTTTGTGGTGGAAGATAATTATTCCTTGAATAACTTGATTGCTCATATCTAAATATTAAAGAACAAGTTATAGCTTTGTGACCAAAGTTAGAACAGAAAAAACAATATCCATAGAAAAATCCTTTGTACCTGGAAAAATATTGTCTTCTTTGAGTGGGTTGATTTCTTCCATGTTGATAGTTTCTCTGATCTATAGATTCAGTTCTGGTACTTTTTCTTTCATTCCTTCTTGGTGGCTGATTTTCTTTCTTTGTTTTTGCAGAGTGGTTGTTGTCAATGATTGTATATTTGAAAAACTTGATGGGATATGTATTACTTGGACGATCACTACTTGATCCTTCTTCATAGCCCAAGCTAGCTTTAAAATTTGCATTCCTTTGATGATTTCAAATGGAAGTTAATTCTTTTGAGGCTTTAATACTTGACAGATTTTGGTGATACAATGCTCTAAACTTCTCCATTTCTTATCTACTTTTTACTATCTCTTCTTCAAAGGCTTCACACCTCGCTTTCTTCTCTGATATCTTTTGTTTCAGAATGTCTTCTATTTTCTTTACCTCTTATAACTCCACTTTTTGTAGAGGAAAGTCTTCATCAGGTTTTTTATCGTTCATTTTAAACTGCATCAACCATCATTTTTGTTTTCTCTTCTTACATATGAGTCTGTCAATTTCTTCCAAAGCATTGATTAACTCACCTTCCATATCCACCACAACTTCTTCATCATCCATTGCACCTCCTAAATGTTCATCATCAAGATATCCCATAGAAATAATAATAAAATCACTCACTTTGTCTTCATAGGATGAATCACTATCTATGTCTTCTGAGGAGTCATCATTGTTTGCACACAAACTTTTCTTTTTACTATATTTCTTAAATTTATATTTCTTTTCATCATGAGAGTTATATTCCTTTTTTTGGTGAGGACACTTAGATGCAAAATGACCTATCTTACCACAATTAAAACATTTGAAGGGGAGGTTTCCTTGATATTTTCCTGATCCTTCTTTAACCTTCTCACAATTTTTTCCTCAATATCATCTAATTCTGAATCAATATTCTTATCTTCCTTAAATGATGCTTCTCTAGTGATGGATTTATCTTTGCTAATTCTCATTTCATATGAAGTTAGAGTTCCTAGGAGTTGATCAATATTCAGAGTTTTAAGATCATTTAGTTCTTCTATTGCAGAGACTTTTAGATTAACTTTGTCAAGCATAAATCTTAAAATCTTCTGAACTAAAAATGATTCTTCAATTTTCTCACCGAGACCCTTCATGGCATTCACAAGCTCTTCAACTCTTAAAAAGTACTTGCTGGCTTTTTCATCTTCATTCATCTTTAGTTTTTCAAACTTCAATCTATATGTTTGAAGTTTGGCATCTTTTACTTTCTCATTTTCTTCATAACTGCTAATACGTTTATCCCACATTCCTTTGGCAGTTTCAAGATGCATCACCTTTACAAACTCAGCTTTAGCAAGTCCATTCAAAATAGTTTCTCTGGCACCCACTAGAAGGAAGCATCAACTCCCTAAATGTTCTAACACCAACTGGACTTATACAAACACCAACTTGCATACACAAAACTTTGTGTTTTCCCAAGCACCACCCTGCCACTATGTTTTCTAGCCACAACTAGATGGAAGATACAACTTCCAATATTCAAGCACCAACTTGAATATCAGAGGACCACAGTCCTACCTAGCACCACCCTACCTCCCTAAGTGTACATAAATGATTGAATAACCAAGAATACATGTATATCGATTCTTACCACTTCTTCTGTGTTCTGCAAATCTTCTTTGTTTCACTACTTTTCCACTCTGCTCATACTTGGCCTGAATTGTTGTCTCTTTCTATCTATTATTTCTCTTTTCTTCTCATGCTCTTTGATATGTGCTCATTCTTTTTTGTTCACCTTTTTTGTTGTGTTCATCTTTTGTTTATAATTTTTGAGTTTTATCTCACACTGTGCATTCTGAGATTTTCCTTTCTCCTAGTTTACCTCATTTTTCTATGAGCACAACCACCCCCACACAGTAATTGCATATATCTTTTATTCTCTCCAACCCCTTCATTTACACCTCGAATCTCCTAGGATAAAAACACCACGGCAATTGAATCGCCAACCATATAAGAACCATGATTCAGTTCTGCTAATTGAATCATAACTAAACAATTAATCGTGAAGAGAAACAATAGCCCTTTGATCATATTCCCAATTAACCAACACCGTTGGATGAAATCCACAGTGTTAGCGATTAAAAATACACTGGTATTTTTTATTTGTTTTTTCTTTGGTACCTAAAATCGCTCAATGATAAACATTGTTGGGCAAGGTCATAACCTCTAAATCCTTTATCAAAGCTCATGTTGATCAATTTTGCCCCAAAACTCTTTGACTTCACCCTCTTGACCTGCAAATAAAATATTTCCATCTTGACCTAGTCTATTCTTTTGAGTTTAATATATTCCTAGTTTTCATTGAGTTTTATTCAAAAGTGGTGTGTTCTTTAAAGTTGCTTAACCCTAGAATAAACTTTACACTATACTAACTCTAATCCTACTATCAAAATCTAATATATGGACCAAAGTATAAAGTCGATATCACGCCAAAGAACAAATCCATACAATACTCACCTAAGCCATATCAACTGTATGTCAAACCATAAATCACCAAAGAAGAATTGCTAGCTCCTACTCCAAAAACGATCTAAACATTTGATGTCTGGGGGATTTCTTTTCTGAGAAAATAAAAATAAACGCCGAATAGACAGTTTTCAAATGCATGGTTTGCAGACAAAGAATGTTTACACAGTTGTCTTGTCGAAAGTATAGTTGGGTTTTTGAGTGTTTGACAAGTTTTAATGGAAGGTACAAGAGTGAGATGTAAAGCCACGAGTCAAGTATCAGGTTAAACTGTGGTTTTATTTTGGTCTTCACCACTAACAATCTCTTTGTTACATTGGCTTGTTGAAATTGTATGCAGGTTACAGATAAGCATCTTTGTTAGCCTCTTATGAGGGATTCTTCGTTCTGGAGTTTTGTATTTTCTCAGGGACCCTGCCGATCCAAATTATAATCCCTTTCATGATCTCATTGATGACCCAATACACAAACATGCACGGTGTTTCCTGCTATCTGTTATTGTTTATGGAAGATAGATTGTAATGCTTGTATTCTTGCTAGTTGTTGCAGAGTGAGTCCATTCTCAGTGCCCACTATTTGATTAGGTCCAATGCGATTTCTTACACCGCACCACAAGGAATGGTGTCTGAATAATACATTTCAACTTCAAATTGAGAAAAATGGCGAGATCTAGTAGAGGATTTTGCATGATGAATCTAAAATGGAGATATGGGCACCCGCACCTTCTTCATTCATTGTCTTCCTTGCTCCATGAACTTGATTTTATCTTCAATACTGTTGGGCTCTCCAGAGCTTTCATTTTTATCACAACCTAGAAATATGACGATGATACCAGGGCAACTTTTGGTAAAATTGAGAAGATGCAAGCCCAATTTGGGCATTTCTATCTGATTGCCACCATTACAACAAAACACAAGAACCAACACTTCCTTGATCCCTATTTCAAATCTGGTCTAGCCATAGGGCAGTCTACTTTCATTCCAGTGCGAAATACATTCATGGCGTTTGGAAAGATGTTGAAACTGGCAGTTGTCCATGGAGAAATTAAACGACATGATGTTGTTCCAAAGATCAATATTGAGTGAGAGCAATCCATTCGAAGTGTTGAAGTATGCATTGAAGCGCCAACTTCCATACCTGGGATTGATAACCACGATGCAAAGGTTGCCATGTATTTCACACCATCAATTTTCCCTCTTGATATATCAATTTCAAACCCATTTACTGAAATTCTTGCAGACATGTTTCTGTTTCAAATTTGTATTCAATTTGCTACGAATCAACAACATGAAACAAACCTTATGCAAGAAAGACCATGAGAAATTACTTATGCAGAGGGAAGAACCACACATCAGAAAGAATATTCTAAGATAGGATGAGATACATGTGTTTCACAATCTGCACTTCTCTGCAACTGTTTGGTAACATTGTTTATTTCTTTCCAAGCTAATACAATGGAACAGATTGTCGGAGATTGCAACACACAGTATAGGCATCATATTTCAAATTCTGAGAAAACTGTAGCTTAGAGACAACATGGATATCTTGGTACATGTTGCATAGCGTGAGCCATCATTTCCTGCAGTAAAAACTGCATGGGCTCAAGCAGAGACTGTCTACATGATTTTTGAGAAATATTAACACTGTGATATGCCTTCTTAATGGACCACAAATAGATTTCAAGAGTAGATGATGGAGAAGCAAAACAGAACAACATCCAGATGTCAGTTTGGGTTCTAGAAGTGTTCATCGGCATCCAAGAAGGATGTTGAATATGTCAAAGACCTAGATAGGGACATATATTCATTCCCAAATAAATAGGATGTAGATCCTAGGTTTTTGGATGATGATGAACAATATAAACTTGGAAAGTACAATTTTGGCACTTTGAAGGAGCTTTACGAAGACTACCTTGTCGGTGGCTATTCGGGTTTACACAGGAACCTTAAGCTATCTAAAAGTAGAGCTTTCGGTGGCTAAGGAATGTATCCAAAGAACTTGTAAGCCACTGAAAGAAGAGCTTTTGGTGGCTAACAAATCCAAATTTTGGCTTTCTAAGCCACCTAAAGCGCAGACAGGGTAGAGAGGCAGTATTTTTTCACATATCTGAGTTTTCATGATCCTCTTGGCACGAGGAAGGTTTCTCATGACAGAAAATAATTAAGGGCATCAAGATTAAGGTTCTTTTTCAGTTTTCAATATGCCTAGCAAGGTGGAAAAGATTAAGAGTGCCACCTATTTTTGGCAAAAAACTATCTTTTTGAAAAGGTAGCAATTTCGACCTCCATCAGCATCTAAAGATCTATTATAGTTGTATATTTATAAATATATATATACATGGATCTTCATAACAAATACTATAAAGGACATGAAGATAGTTGATATAAGGAGTTGACCTAGTAAATATGGTCTTTTCCTATTATCTTGAAACTGTTTTTGACATTTTATTTCAAGTAAATGTGATCCAATATTCTGGGATCTAGATATCTGATGTAAAGGTTATAAAGCCAAAAAAATTTTGATGAACCAAGGGTTCGAGTCTAGATACTAGACCATGTTACTACTGTAATAGACTTTTCTTTTACCATAATATAGATCACAATTTCCTTTCTCTGTTTATGTCAGATTATCATTTTTCTCTTTTTCTGTGCTTGACTGATTACTATTGTCTAAGTTTATCTAGTTGCAAATGACTGTCATCTCATTGGTCAACTCATAAACAATTTAATAAGTAATCTATGCTATATTTATTCATCCCATAACACATATGATCTGGTTGATAGATATATAATTTCTTCACCCACCACTCARTTACTCTTCTGATTATACACTTTTGAAAGAACTGTCTCATATGGTTATGTATTTGATTGTCTTGAGAGTAAGTCARMTATCTAGTATCCCATTTGATCCAATAAACACATAAAACCAAAACACATTTTAAGTTACCAGGCTTCTTCAAGATAGAACCTGAGAAGGACTCCTAGAGTGATAAAAAATTGGCATCATTGCTAGGGACTGAAGATTGAAGCTTTGCTTCCCTGGGAAATGAAAAAATTCAGATTTGATGATAGACAAAGTCTGGAGATATTTGTGGTTGTAATCATCTATTGGTGACTCCATGAAGGGCGAATTTAGTGACGATTCCATTGTTCAAAAATCTACTAGCGACTCCACTGGTATGAAATGAATAAGAGGTATGCATTTTGTAATTTTTCAAGTATTTATGGGTACCCTCATCCAGTACCTAGTAAAGATGAATGGGAAAATAGTCTTCCTATATTTCGAGGATAAGATTGGAAAGTGCCAGCTGAACACTTGTTAGAATTTCATGACTTTATTCATCCTCTTGAAATTATACATGAGGACGTTCAAATTAATCTTTTCAGGTATTTCTTACAGGGAATTTCTCTTGACTGGTGCCTATCTCTTCCAAATGTAAGTGTTAGCTCTTTCATAGGTTTCCATACAGCCTTCAATTCCTTTTGTAAAGAATATTTTCTAGTTGAACATCTTTTTGAAGGATGTTGTAATGAGTTTTCTTTGCTTCAAAAAAATTATGTTTGTCATTAAACTCAGAGTTGTGATGTTGCATCTATTATGGAATAAGACATGTATCATGAATATCAAAAGGTGTTGATTGATATTAATAACATAGAGACATCTTCCATCATATCATATGTGTCTGTTGTTTAAGATATTGATGAATATCAACATGTTTCTTTTGAATATATTGATGTCAAAGAACAAATGCATACATCAGAAGGAAAAAGTATTGAAACTGAGTCAGAAGGAGATGGTGAAGGAGAACATAAATTTATGATGTATGTTTCTCTTCCAATTGAAAGCAGGCAGTAGTACCAACAACAACAACAACATTTAAGTTCTCAGTTGGAACAACAAGAGTACCATCTTTATCCTTATGAACACATTGCTTCAAATTATGATCAAGAACAAAGTGATATTTTTCCAAATCTTTTTCAAGAGCCTATTGTTGATAACTCAATGCATGAATATTCATCTCTGTCATTAGGATTTGATAATGATGTTCCTATATTCGACAAATATAATGATAAAGAAGAAAATTTTAAGTTTTGTGAATATTTTTTCACTTCTGGAATTTCATTTAGTTCTACTCTTCAACAAACAGATGATCAGAAATGTGTGCATGCTGTGGTTGATGCTAGTTATGAATCTGTTGATCAAAATTGCAGTGAAGATCAAGAATATACCTCTTATTTTCTTTCAAAAATTGTCATCTATGATAGGCCAACATCTCATCATGATGAATTCAAATTAGAGAAATATGGTGAAGAGGAGAATAATGGTTCACATCAATAGTTGAGCTTGTATTTTCCTTTGTTAGAGGAAGAACAGTTTATATTCAACATCTATATCATTGAAGGCAACCGACATCACTTCAAATTTTAATTGAAACAGTATCATGAAGAGGTATTTCTTTGTGACATTCATGACCCTTTTTCTGATTTTATGAAATCCATGAGCAACATAAACATCAAGATATTTTTGTTAGATGAAGGGAAGTTCTATCGTTTTTTCAAATTATATTTCTCCATGACACCACTTCCATTATTTTTCGGGTCAAGATCAAGAACAGGTTCAATAAATAAATTTTTGATATGGCTTCATTGGAAGCATGAGTTTACTTCATTAAGAAGCAGTACAATGGTTAGAGTAGGAGTAGATAAGAAAATAAGCTCACTCTATGAGAAAGTAGACTTTTTCAGTTATTGGTTGTTGAATAAGCAGAGCGAGCTACAGGAACGTTAGAGATTTGCATAGGATCATTGGTACAAACTAGATGACTCCATGCCCAAGAGAAAAGGTAATTGAAACTACTAGGTTCTTGGAAACCTTGCAGGGAGGTCTCCATCCTAGTTGGAGCTAGATGTTAGCGATAAAAAATACACTGGTATTTTTTATTTGTTTTCTCTGTTGTTACCTAAAATGCTCATTGATAAAATTTGTTGGGCAAGGTCATAACCTATAAATCCTTTATCAAAGCTCCTATTGATCAATTTTTCCCAAAAACTCTCAGGCTTCACCCTCTTGACCTGCAAATAAAATATTGCCATCTTGACCTAGTCTATTGTTTTGAGTTTGATATATTCCTAGTTTTCATTCAATTTTACTCAAAGGTGGTGTGTGATTTAAAGTTGCTTAACCCTATAATATACTTTACACTATACTAAGTCTAATCCTACTATCACAATCTAATGTATGGACCAAATTCTAAAGTCGAGATCACATGGTAATAAAATCTCTACATATCAAACACCAAAGAACAAATCCATACAATTGTCACCTAAGCCATATCAACTGTATGTCAAACCATAAATAACCAAAGCGCAAGTGCCAGCTCCTACCTCATACATGGTCTAAACATTTGATGCCTGGGGGATTTGTTTTCTGAGCAAACAAAAATAAACACCAAATAGACAATTGTCAAATGCCTGGTTTGCAGACAAAGAATGTTTATACAGTTGTATTGTCGAAAGTATAGTTGGGTTTTTGAGTGTTTGAAAAGTTTTAATGGAAGGTATCAGAGTGATATGTAAAGCCATCAGTCAAGTATCAGGTTAAAGTGTGGTTTTCTTTTGGTCTTCGCCACTAACAAGCTCCTTGTTACATTGGCTTGTTGAAATTGTATACAGGTTATAGATAAGCATCTTTGCTATCCTCTTACGAGGGATTCTTCATTCTGGAGTTTTTTATTTTCTCAGGGACCTTGCCGATCCAAATTATAACCCGTTTCGTGATCTCATTGATGACCCAATACACAAACATGCACGGTGTGTCCTGCTATCTGTTGTTGTTTATGGAAGATTGATTGTAATGCTCATATTCTTGCTAGTTGTTTGATAGTGAGTTTTTTCTTAGTGCCCACTATTTGATCAGGTCCAATGGGATTTCTTAAAATGCACCAGAGAGAATGGTGTGTGAATAATACATTTCAACTTCAAATTGACAAAAATGGCGACATCTGGTAGAGGATTTTGCATGATGAATCTAAAATGGAGAGACGGGCACTCGCATCTTCTTCATTAACTGTCTTCCTTGCTTCATGAACTTGATTTTATCTTCAATACTGTCGGGCTCTCCATAGCTTTCATTTTTATCAAAACATGGAAATTTGACATTGATAGTAGGGCAACTTTTGGAAAAATTGAGAAGATGCAAGCCCAATTTGGGCATTTCTATGTGATTTCCACCATTACAACAAATCACTAGAACCATCGCTTCCTTGATCCCTATTTCAAATCTGGTCTAGCCATAGGGAAGTCTACTTTCATTCGAGTGTGAAATACATTCATGGGGTTTGGAAAGATGTTGAAACTGGCACTTGTCCATGGAGAAATTAAACGACATGATGTTGCTCCAAATATCAATATTGAGCGAGAGCAATCCATTTGAAGTGTTGAAGTTTTCATTGCAATGCTAACTACCATACCTAGGATTGATAACCACGATGCAAAGGTTTCCATGTATTTCACACCATCAATTTTCCCTCTTGATATATCAGTTTCAAACCCATTTACTGAAATTCCTACAGACATGTTTATGTTTCAAATTTGTATTCCATTTGCTACAAATCAACAACATGCACCAGACCTTATGCAAGAAAGACCATGATAAATTATTTATGTAGAGGGAAGAACCACGCATCAGAAGGCATATTCTGAGATAGGATGAGATACCCGTGTTTCACAATATGCACTTCTCTGCAACTGTTCGGTAACATTGTTTATTTCTTTCCGAGCTAATAGAATGAAACAGATTGTTGGAGATTCCAACACATAGTATAGGCATCATATTTCAATGTCTGAGAACACTGGAGATTAGAGACAGCGTGGATATCTTGGTACATGTTGCATAGCATGAGTCATCATTTCTTGGAGTAAAATCTACATGGGATCAAGCAAAGACTGTCTACATGATTTCTGAGAAATATTGACACTGTGATATACCTGTTAAATATAATGTAACCTCAACAGGCTCACTGTACACTGCCAGTTGTCCTGGCCAGTCGTACTTTCTATTCTTGATTTGCTTGAGCCTATTTAGCTCAACCATCTCCCATTTCATAGTATCTCTTCACAACTCCTTCATTAACTCTTCTCATTGTACTCTTCTTCTTACATTCTAATATATTGTTTTCTATTCTATTCTATTCTATTCTTTCTCTTTGGATTTCTTCTTTCACAATTTATCATGGTATCAGAGCTATAGTAGTAAGCCTCTTCACATAGGCTGGAGAGCAACACGATCCTCAAACATCGCAGAGCTTACACGGATCTTGAGAGCAATTCGACACAGACTTTTCACAAGGCTTGGAGAACTTTCCATTATACTCTCGAAAGATCCTCGCAGGAAACTTCCATGAGGAAGCTATCTTCTCATATGCTGAAAGATCAGCGTAAGAAGCTCACACAATGAAGAAGAGCATACAAATATCGAAAGATCGAGGACGAAGAGAGTGTAGAAGAAGAAACTTTAAAGATTCTTGTAATTTTCAAGAATCATCAAAGAATTCACGAAGAAGAGCTTCAGAATGCAGAAACGTTGAAGATTTCACAGAATTTGCTCAAATTTGTGAAAGATTGTTGCAGAAGGCAGCATCGTTTAAAGAATTTCGGAAATCGCTCAAATCTATCAAAGATTGCAGCAGAGAACAAAGAACTTGTGAAATTATTTCAAATCTTTGAAAGATTCACAAATTTTTTCTTCCATAGAAGAAAATCATTGCAAATGCAGCAAAGATCACGTCTAAGGAGCAAAGAATGCATCTCATGTGAAAAGAACAGCCATTGAGGCCGTAAGATTCATCCTGCAAACGAATCTAGAGCAGGAAACCAGTTCAAAAGGGACGAAGAGAGCGCGGAAAAGATGAAAGAATTTTAGCCGTCAGATCTTGCGCAAAGGACCGACAGCCATTGGATCAGTGAGAAAGTCCATGAGGTTTAGTCCTCTAGAGTGCACAGCAGAAATTTTGACTTGTGAAGTCGTGAAATACCGACAACATCTGGACCGTCCATCAAGAGACATGTGGTGAGATCTCGGCATTTCGCTGGCTCGCAAGGTGTAAAGGTCAGAAGACTTTTGTGAGAATTTGCGAATCGCGAAATCACGAGTTATTCTAGACTGTTGGATCAAGAAAGATCATGAGCCATCGATCTTATCCCATCGAAAAATCGAGGATCGGGAGTTGGACGAGTAAAGGAGACTGCTCTCCAAAACACCGATACGCGAAATCCCGACATCACGTATCGCGAAATCCTGATAGGATTGTGAGTCGTCCATCTTAGAGGACAGGTGGTAGCAGATCCAAGCCATCACTCCATCGGCATTTCGAATTTCAGGATATCGAAGGTCTTGTTGATGAAAGACACTCCACGGAAAAAGTCACGAAATCGTGATTCACAAAATAGCGATAAGATCACAACCATCCATTTGTTGGGACGTGTTGCGTAAATCCGAGGGCTCTAAAAAAGTCCCAAAAGGAGAGGTCATCCCTCGTGAAATTGAGAATCGGGAAATCAGGGATTCCATGGACAAGAGGTCCAATGCATTTCAACCTTCGAAACCCCGAATCCTGATAAGAGGTTTGACTGCGGTCTTATGAGTTCTGGTCATAAGATCTGGACCATTGATTTGTCCAAAGGAAAATTTCGCATTTCGGCAAATTGAACGGAAAAGAACCAGAAAAGCCTGTAGTGCTTTAACATCAAGGCGTGTGGTCACATTGCACAGTGACTAAGGCCAAATTCAAGGCCGATAAGCTCTCTTCGGCCATCGGAAAATCGATGTTTCGGTGATCATAGGTTGGAAAGACAAGAGATCGGAGGACTTGTATAACAAAGTCCTGATGTCAAAATCGCGAAGCCAAAAACTCGCGAAATCTTGAACGCAGAGTTCCGAAGTCACTGCAAATTACACGCAGGAGACAAGTAAGTAATAATTTTTTTTTTGTTTTGCTGAATTTCTTAAAAGATGGGGATGTCTAGCAATTTAGGACCAACACAGGGTCCGATTCTTCTTAGAAATAACTATGAGTTCTGGTCTCTTTGGATGAAATATTTCTTGCAAGCACAAGCCCTTTCTGCTATGTCAAATCCATAGAGAATTTCTTGGGCAACACAGAGGAACAAAGAAAATAAAGCTAAGTTTTGGATTCAAAATTCTGTGGATGACTCGATTTTCTCAAAAATCACAGGCGTTAGTACTTCAAAACAGGCCTGAGACATCCTTAAATATTCCTACCAAGGAAATGATAGGTCAAAACAATTAAACTGTAGACCTTGAGGATGCAATCTGAGACTCTAAGGATGACAGAGTCCGAAAATGTGGATTAGTTCATGACCAGAGTCATGGGCATCGTGAACCAGATCAGACTGACTGGTGAAACCATCATTGATCAACGCATCGTTGAGAAAATCCTCAGAAGTTTACCAAAGAAATTTGAAATGGTTGTAATAGCAATCCTTGAATCAGAGGATCTGTCAAGTTTTTCAACAGATGAATTAATTGGTTCTCTGGTGAAACATGAGACCAGACTGCATCTCACAGATGAGTCAATCTCTAATGCTTTCAAAACTCAATTCCCCTTCAGCCGAGGGAGAGGCAGAGGAATAAGAAGAGGTCACCAAGGAAGAGGGAGCAATCAAAGTAACCCTCACTCAAGTAGAGGTAATAGACAACAGTATCCGAATCAAAATTTCCACGGTCAAAGGCAACAGCAACAAAATCAACATTAGAATTTCCAGCCTCAAAGAGGTAGAGGGAGAAGATCAAATGAGAAATCAAGTATACAATGCTATTATTGCAAGAAGTATGGGCACTATGAATCTGAATGCAGCAAGAAGCAAGCAGATAAGATCTCAGGAAGAGCACATGTGTCAAATCACATGGGAGAAAACTCAAGAGGTATGTTTCTCTTATGCCACAAGAGTGAACAACAACCTAAAGATCTATGGTTGCTGGACAGTGGATGCAGCGATCACATGACAGGTAACAAAGAATTACTTTCATGCATTGATTCTTCAATCTCATCTGATATTACACTTGGAAATGATTACTTAGTCAAAGTTCAAGGAAAAGGCACTGTTCCTATTCTTACTAAACATAATGTAAAGAAAGACATAAACAATGTCTATCATGTTCCAGATCTAAAACATAATTTGCTAAGTGTAGGACAGCTCATTGAACATGGCTATAAGGTACCTTTTGAGGGAGCATCTTGCAAGATATATGACAAAATCCCAAGCAGAAAATTAATTTCTGAAATCCATATGACTCCAAATAGGATGTTTCCCCTTACCCTCAGAACTGCAAATCTGATTCAACCATATGCACAAAGTGCATCAACCCTGAATGAAACTATCATTTGGCATACAAGATTTGGACATCTACCATTTAAGAGTCTAAGTCTTGTTCAGAAGCACTCCATGGTCAAAGGTCTTCCCATCTTTAAAGAGAAAATTCCCCCATGTGAATCTTGCATACCTGGAAAACATAAGAGAAATAGTTTTCCACGGTCTTCCACTCAAGCCAAACAACATCTTGAACTTGTTCACACTGACCTATGTGGACCAATGAAAACATAGTCAATAGGTGGTATATTTTACTTTCTAATGTTTATTGATGATTTCAGCAGAAAAATGTGGATCTATTTTCTCAGACACAAGTCTAAAACTTTTGCAAAATTCAAAGAATTCAAGGCAGAAGCTGAAAAACAGAGTGGAAAATATATCAAAGCACTCAGGTCTGATGGAGGAGGTGAATACAAATCCATAGAATTTGCAAATTTCTACAAATCACAAGGCATTATCATGTAAACATCAACTAGATATACTCCACAACAGAATGGAGTGGCTGAAAGAAAAAATCAGACAATAATGAATATGGCAAGAACACTTGTTAAAGAGAAAAGTTTGTCAAATAGGTTTTGGGCTGAGGCAGTAGCATTCTCAGTTTATCTCTTGAATAGATCTCCAACCACAAGTCTAAAGATGAAAGTTCCCCAAGAAGCATGGAGTGAGACAAAGCTCAATGTTGCACATCTAAGGACATTTGGATGCATAGCCTACGCTCACATACCTTCCGAAATAAGGAAGAAACTTAATGACAGAAGTGAGAAATGTATTTTCACTGGATATAGTGAAACATCTAAATCTTGCAGGCTTTACAATCCAATCACCAAGAAACTAATTCTGAGCATAGATGTAAAATTTCTGGAAAATCAATTCTAGAATGATTCAGAAAATCAGCAGATGGACAGTCAAAATCCATTGCTGCCAAGTTCTAAAAATGCGGAAAATTCAGAACAACAAGTACCTCAAACTACTCTTCCAAGATTGTAGGTACAAAGACAACCTGAAAATTCTCAAGATAACTCAACTTCCAGCAGAGAATCATTCTCTGAACCACAAAATTAGAGAACTCGAAGTTTGAGAGAAATCCATCAACAGTTGGATGACTTTGAACAACACAACCTTTTTGTTTTAATGTCATGTCAACCTACATCCTTTAAGGAAGAAACTAAGGAGCCACATTGAGTTCAAGCCATGAACCAAGAAATTGACTCCATTAAGAAGAACAAGACATGGGATCTTGTTCATTTGCCAAGTCACAAGAAGAGTACTGGCGTCAAGTGGGTTTACAAAACTAAACTCAATGAAAAAGGGTAGATCTAAAAACACAAGGCAAGATTTGTTGCCAAAGGATTTTCACAACAACCTGGTATTGATTATGGTGAAACGTTTGCTCCAGTAGCAAGATTAGACACTGTAAGGACTCTATTGTCCATAGAATCCCAACACAAATGGCAAGTATACCAGATGGATGTCAAGTCATCATTCCTGAATGGTTTCTTAGAAGAAGAAGTTTATGTTGATCAGCCACCTAGATTTGAAGTCCAAGAGCACCTAGCCAAAGTATATCAGTTGAAGAAAGCCTTGTATGGCTTAAAGCAAGATCCAAGAGTTTGGTACAATAGAATTGACAATTATCTGATCAAAAGTGGTTTCACCAAAAGTCAAAATGAGCGAACTCTTTACACCAAAACAGATCAGCATGGTAAAATTTTGATTGTATGTTTATATGTTGATGACATGATCTATACAGGAAATCTTGAGTTAACAAATTTTAAACATGCCATGCAATATGAGTTTGAGATGACAGATCTTGGCATAATGAAATATTTTTTATGGATTGAGGTTCATCAATCAGCCAAAGGCATTTTTGTCTGTCAACAAAAGTATGCATCATACATCATCAAAAGATTTCGCATGGAAGAATGCAATCCAGCAGAAACCCCCATACCACTAGGCACAAAATTGAGCAAGAATGATGAAGGTCCTATAGTGGACTCTACCCTATACAAAAGTTTAGTAGGCAGTTTGTTGTATCTTACAGCAACTAGGCCTGACATTATGTATGCAGCCAACCTTGTTTCCAGATTCATGGAATCCCCAAAAGATTCTCATTAGAAAATGGTGAAACGAATTTTGAGATATGTTGTAGGAACTCTCAATTTTGGCTTATGGTACACTAAATTTGATAGTAATCAACTTTCTGGTTACACAGACAGTGATTTTGTAGGCATCCATGAAAAGCACATCTGGACATGTTTTTCAACTAGGCACGAACCTAATCTCATGGGCATCAAAGAAGCAACCAATTGTTTCAATATCTTCTATAGAGGCAGAGTATGTCGCTGCTACCTTAGCTTCCTGTCAAGCTGTGTGGCGAAGAAGAATATTGAAAGATATGTCACATACAGAAAAGGATCCAACTCCTATTTTCTGTGACAATACTTCAGTAATTGATCTATCCAAAAATCATGTGTTTCACAAGAAAATCAAACACATTGACACTCGTTTTCATTTCATACGTGAGCTAGTCAATAATGGTGATATTGTACTACAATTCTATGGTTCTCAAGATCAACTTGCTGAAATCTTTACAAAGCCACTAGGAAAATCTGTTTTTGATTTTCAAAGACAACAGTTAGGCATAATCAGTGCTGATGTTTGTAACTCTTGAGTTTAAGAGGGAGTTTTAAATATAATGTAACCTCAACAGGCTGACTATACACTGCCAGCTTTCCTAGCCAGCTGTACTTTATATTCTTGATTTGCTTGAGCCTATTTAGCTCATCCATCTCCCATTGCATAGTATCTCTTCACAACTCCTTCATTAACTCTTCTCATTGTACTCTTCTTCTTACATTCTAATATACTGTTTTCTATTCTATTCTATTCTTTCTCTCTGCATTTCTTGCTTCACAATTTATCAATACCTACTTACTCCCACAAATAGATTTTAGGAGTAGATGATGGAGAAGAGAAACAAAACAACATCCATATGTCAGTTTGGGTTCTAGAAGTGCTCATCATCGTCCAACAAGGATATTGAATATGTCGAAGACCTAGATAGGGACAGATATTCATTCCCAAATAAATAGGATCTAGATCCTAGGTTTCTGGATGATGATGAACAATATAAACTTGGAAAATACAATTTTGGCACTTTGAAGGAGCTTTACAAAGCCTTCCTTTTCAATGGCTATTCGGGTTTACACAGGCATCTTCAACTATCTGAAAACAAATATTTCAATGGCTAAGGTAGGTATCCATAGAACCTGTAAGCCACTGAAAGAAGAGATTTCGGTGGCTAACAAATCTGAATTTTGTCTTTCTAATCCACCGAAAGCGTAGACAGGGTAGAGAGGCACTATTTTTGCACAGATCTGAGTTTTCATGATCATTTTGGTACAAGGAAGGTTTCTCATGACAGATAATAATTAAGGGCATCAATATTAAGGTTCTTTTTCAATTTTCAAGATGCCTAGCAAGGTGGAAAATATTAAGAGTGCCACCTATTTTTGGCAAAAAACTATCTTTTTGACAAAGGTGGCAATTTCGACCACCATCAGCCTCTAAAGATCTATTACAACTGTTGAATACTATGAAGGACATGAATATAGTTGAGATAAGGAGCTGACCTAGTAAATATGATATTTTCCTATTATCTTGAAACTGTTTTTGACTTTCTATTTCAAGTAAATGTTATCCAGTATTCTAGGATGTGGATATCTGTTGTAAAGGCTAATAAGCCACAAAATTTTGATGAACCAAGGGTTTGAGTCTGGATACTAGACCATGCTACTACTGTAATAGACTCTTCTCTTTCCATAATACATATCACAAGTTCCTTTCTTTGTTTATGTCAGATTATCATTTTCTCTCTTTTTCTATGGTTGACTCATTATTGTTGTCTAAGTTTATCTAGTTGCAAATGACTTTCATCTCATTGGTCAACTCATAAACACTGATTTAATAAGTAATATGTGTTATATTTATTCAGCCCATCACACATCTGATCTGGTTGATAGATATAGATTTTCTTCACCCACTTCTTAGTTACTGATCTGATTATACACTTTTGAAAGCATTGTCTCATCTGGTTATGTATTTGACTGTATTGAGAGTAAGTCAACTATCTAGTATCTTGTTTGATCCAATAAACACATAAAACCAAAACAAATTTTAAGTTACCAGGCTTCTTCAATCTACAACCTCATAAGGACTCTTGGAGTGATAACACACAGGAGTTCGTGTTTATCTCATATGCGCATTGGCTGTGACTGAGCGCTAAACAGAATTCGAAATTTGTGATTTCACATTTCGACATTCCTGTGATAAAGGGTCTTGACACTCCAAGTTGCGATCACCAAAACTCCAAAATGGAGCTTAGCACCTCTAGCTTCTTCCCCTCATGTGGCCACCGAAGGGGACTGCAGGCTGCTCCAAAAAGGCTCTTCGTGATTTTTCCGTGAGTCTCCTTGACTCCTCCAACACCCGATATCCAAAATTTAGAAATGGAGCCAGATCAATGGTCCACACTCTCCCTTGATCAACGATTCAGATTGAATTGTGGTTTCTTGTTTCACGATTTCAAAGGATAGAGCTCCTCCTTCCTTTGACTTTCCATTCAGCGAAAATTTGACCTCTCACCATGTGTATTCTACGTCCAATGGTCCATGACCCTCAATCTAAGGGTTCATATCAATCCTCGATCTGACAGACCAGATAATTTCAGGATATTGCATATCACGAGTTCCCACACCATTCTCCGTTGAATCCTCCAGTGTGTAAGTCATTGAAATTCTAGTCGCTCGCCACGTGTCCTTTGTTAGAAAAATAGGACCACAGAGCAATAAAATAAAACAAATGCAGAAAAAAAAACAGAAGACACACAACACAAGAGAGACACAGATTTACATGGCTCACCCAGTTTGGGCTACATCCACCAGAGAAATTGCCAGGTCCTTCCTTTATTATTATCTAGCAAATGAAGGGATACAACCTACAACAAAACCCTCTGTAACTTCCTCTTATTTCTCTCACAGTCTCCTCTCTCAGAATACAATATTCCCCATCAACCATAGCCGCAATACATTTCCCTCATAAAAGAGGGTTTCCTTCTAGGGAAAAAATCCCTAACATAATCTCTACCGTTAGATCTGCAACCTTATAATGAATGGTCTAGATTTAGAATGAAATTACAATATACTTTTATAAGACAATTTTTTCTTCAGGGGCTTCGCCCCCGAACCCCCCCTAGGGGCCCGCTTGCTCCCCGAGCCCCATAGAGGGGGTACCCCCACTCTACACTCCCCTGCATGGAAGAGTGTACATACTTTTGGGGTGTAAATACTTCATGGGGTATAAACACGGCTGAAAGTAAAAGACCTATAAATCAACAAGATAATCAGGCTCCACAACCAACAATCTCCCACTTGGAGACTGATCTCAACAACTCCACCGCTGTTGTATATGATGGACTCTGAACCTTCTTGGACCTGGAAAATTTCTCATCTCCATCTTCATTCTTGAAGACCAATGGAAACTGAGTAAGAACTCAATTTCTCCCTGGTTACTCCCTTTGTTAACATGTCTGCAGGATTCTGGCTAGTGTGTATATTTTCTATCTTCAATTGTGCATCTTCCAAGGTGGATCATATGAAGTGGTACCTCAACTGTATATGCTTAGTCTTTGAATGGAAGGCTGAGTTCTTTGCAAGGTGAATGTCACTCTGACTTTCACAGTACAACCTGTTGTTCTCCTGCTTCTTTCCCAATTCCTCCATAAACCTTTGTAACCAAATCATCTCTTTACTAGCCTCTGTAGCAGCAACATACTCTTCCTCTATTGTTGAAAGTGAAACAACCTTTTGCAGTTTCAAAATCCAACTTATTGTTGTTCCACCTATAGTAAAAACATACCCT
>ML803598.1:267448-286547 GCA_009831015.1 Picea engelmannii | reverse complement strand
TTTTCATGTGTCTTATTCAACATCTCCTTTACCTGAAAATGGATTTTCCTAATATTCTCAACATATTTTTATTCTATCAATGCAACTCTTGTGAATTCCTCCCTCACTCCTCCTTGTTTTCCACATAGAACATCCAAGGTGGAAAGTGGAAAATATCCAAAGCCAATTTCAGAAGGCCACTTCATGGTAGAATTGTGGACTACTCTACTATACGAGTGTTGTATGTAGATCATATTTTCATCCCATTTATTCAGATGGTTATGATTGTAAACCCTTAAAATATGCATTAATGTCCTATTGACTACTTATATCTTCCCATGTGTCTTTGGATGGAACATTTGATATCGTTTTAAATTATTGTCCATCTTCTTCCACATTGTAGTCCATAATGTACTGAGAAATTTGGTATCCTTTTTTAGATGATGCTCCTTTGTATCCCAAAGTGCAGCTAGACCTATTCAAGGAACATGTTTGATGCCTCTTGTCCTTTGATGTTCTATCTTGAAGGTATGATAATTCACATCTTGTTGAGCATGTCAACTAACACAAAGATATAGTTATGTCTCTTCATGGTTGTTGGTAAACCTTGCACAAAATCCATGGAAATGTTTTCCCAAGGATGAGTGGGTACAAGTAGGGGATGGTATAGACCTTGCTTCCTATTATTGGGCTTGATAGTACAACAAATTATACATATTATAATAAATCGTGCTATATATTCTTACATTTTTGGACTTTACACATACCTGTTTAAGTTGGCGACTTTCTTCCCAACACCAAAAGGTCCTACATCCTTGGAGGTGTAATCCTCTATTATAAGCTACAATTTTTCACCTTTATGGACATAGACATTATCAATATTGTAGAATAACCCATTCTGAAAATGTTAGTGATACTTGTCTTCACCTTTCTCTACATGAATTTTGCTCTGCAACTATTCAAACACCTCTATCAAGTCCTCATCTTTTGTGTATGTCTCTTTATATGAATCATGGGTAAAAGGCTCCATGTTCATTAGAGTTTCCAAAGATATAATATTGGATTTGGGTGGCCTAGAAATCATTTATACCAACCTATTTTTTCTACCCTTCTTATGCTGATGAATATATGCATTTTTTGTAAAAACGTCATCCACTTGTAATGTCTAGTTTTTTGTAGCTTACTAAAGGCCTACAAATACTATAGTGGTTGGTGATCTGTGTGGATGATGCTATCCTTTCACATTAGATAATTCTCCCACTTCTTGACACCTTGAACCAAAGAATATAGTTCCTTGTCATAGGTAAGGTTGTTGAGCACTTCCTGATGAAATATTATGGAATGATAGCATACATGCATTCCTCCTTACATCAAAACTACTCCCATCGCATACTCACTTGCATATATATTGACTTCAAAATTCCTTTTCAAGTTCACTAATGCGATAAATGGTGCTTATTAATAATTATTTTCAACACATTGAAAGTCTTATGTTAATTCTCCCCCCATTGGAAACTGTTTCCACTCATTGTTCTAGCGGGGAGTGGTGTAGCTACTGCTGAAAATGAAGCTATGAAAATATACAAGTACTATGGTTCCCCAACATATACTGTAACTTCATTGACACTTGTAGGAACTATAAATTTCACGATGACTTCCATATTTTTGGGAAATATATTGAGTTCCCCTCAACTCATAACATACCGCAATTACACCAATGACTGCTAAGAAAACTAACATTTCTTAAGGTTAGACAACAGTTGTTTCTTATTTAGAGTCTCTAACACCTACATGAGATGTCATATTTTCTCCAACTAGGTATCACTATAAACCAATATATGGACCAAGAACAAATTCTTCAACAAAAAATTGAATTTCGAATTGACATTCGACCAACCTGCACTCTCTTCGTGGTCGAGGCAAGATAGTCAATTCTATAGAGAAGGGAGTATCCCATCGAAATAGGCAATAAAAAATGAATATATATATGGGAATAATACATAATTCATTAGTCTCATGAAATTAGTTGGTGCATTACATAAACAAAATGGCATGACCAACAATTCATGCAAACCTTTCCTTATCTTGAAGGAATAATCCATTTTTCTTCTTCCTTGATGTGTACATGGTAGTATCCCAATTTGAGATCGAACATGGTGAAATACTTTTCATGTTGTAAATGATCTAATAAATCATTGATCCTTGGAGGAGGTTACAGATTTCTTAGTGTAATATTTTTCATTTCTCTATAGTCGATACATGTTCGCCAAGCCCCATCCATATTGGGTACAATTGTCATAGGTGACTAACAAGATGAGGTGCTTTTTCAAATCATGCCCTACTCCAATAGTTGTTGCAAGTGTTTATTTAGTTCATTTGTATCTATAATAGACTATCTATACAACCCAATGTTTGAAAATGGGGAATCTAGAAATAGTTATATTTCTTGATCCACTTCCCTCTTGGTTGATATCCCTTTAGGCTCCTAGAACGCTCCTCTTTATGCCTATAGAAAATCCTGTTGGGTATGTTTTATATTCTTTGAATGGCCAACCATCAGTTGCCTTCTGATGGACTTGTGGGGGTTAACAAGGGGGGTTGCAGGGGGGAATAGCCCCATTTACTTGGGTATTTGTAGGGGGGTGGAGTCCATCAAAAAAATTACCATTATTTGTGAGTCATAGGGGGCATGATCTATCAAAAAAATTAGCATTATTTGTGTTTGCGCTTAACATTTTTTTGGCACATGGTTTTCACGAATAGTTTTCTAATTCTAGTTAAGGAGTTAGTTTTGTTGACTAATATAGGTCAATGGATTAGGATTTTTTGATGTCATGGGATCATATATATATATTGTATTGTAAACAATGAATAAAATGATGAGTAAAAGTGTAGAGGTGCATCTCTAGATGGTTTGTTGGTTTTCCCTATTTGGGATTCCATAGTAAACACTTTGTGTAATGTCTGTGTGTAACATTGTATATCTTTTTTTCTTTCTAAGAATCCATTAGAAGTATATTGTACAAGGTTAAAATATACATTTTGTATCAGAGAAGTTATTGGCTTCAGGGGGACTCCTTTGTGGTCAAGGGTTTGGCTTGGGTCTGTGATAAACCTTGTTATAGTGGTATCTTTGTGGTATCAATTCATGAGGTGAAAAAAAATGGTGAGTAGTTCAAAAATAACTATTGAGAAATTTAATGGGAAACAGTTTGAGCTATGGAAGCTCAATATGGAATATTTGTTGGTGGACAAAGATAAATGGATCGTCATGGATCCAACTACTGCACCTACAAGAATTTCAACTTAAGACCGAGAAAGTTGTGATCAAGAGGAGAAAAGAACAATATGGTTGTGTCTGTCAGATTTAGTATTATTGAATGTATCAGGGGAAGCTACATCCAAGGAATTATGTGATAAGTTAGGGGATTCTTTTGAATCTAAGTCCCTACTTATCAAAATATTCCTATGGAAGAAACTATATAACCTCATGATGACATATGGAGACTCAGTGACAAAGCATCTTAATGCCTTCAATATTGTAATAAGGAAGTTATTATCTATTGATATTAATGTTTATGATGAATTTAAGTGTATCACTTTATTTTTCTATTTACCAGACTGGCGAGATAGTTTGGTTGTGTTCATAGGTAGTAATTCAACTACTTTAAGTTTCGATGATGTGGTATCATCCTTATTTTCAGAGGAGATGAGGTGGAAAAACATGGAAAGCTAGAGTACATATGCCCCTTTTGTAAGAGGATGCTCCCAAGAAATAAATAGATCTATGTCCTCAAGTGGGAGATGTGAATATAAGGGAAGATATAAATCTATCAAAAAAATTGTAGAGGTATGCTAAATATGTAGAAAAGAAGGGAACTACAAGAAATCGTGTAAATCCAAAAGTGTTGAAAGAGGGAAGAGATTTGATCATTCCCCTTCCATGGAAGAAAACACCTCTTCAAATGTAGGAGGATATGTGTACTTGGATTTTTCAATCATATATTGAGAGAATGAAGTATGGTTGGTCGACATGGGGGCATACTTTCATAATACTCCTCACATAAAGTGGTTTTGAAAATATTAAACATAAGATGGAGGTGATGAATCGACAACCAAAATCATAGTATGAGGAAAATTCCAGTTGAAACTCATGGATGGAAGGATTAGAACACTCCCTAGTTTTTTGTAGATCCTAGGGTTGGTCATTAATTTGATTTATGTAATAAAAATTCACAATGAAAGGGTAAAACTAGTGTTTGAGAAAGAGACCTACATGATGGTTTGAGGGGAGCTGAATGGAGTTTTGATTGAAACCCTATATAAGATGATAGGAATAACTATTAGTGTGTAATAGTTTCATTGTTCCTAATATTGGAGATGAAGAAGAAAAAACTCCTATAGTCTCTTGAGAAAATACTATGTCGTGGCATTAAATACCGGGACACATCAGAGAGAAGGGCCTTCAAGTAATACATGGTAAAAGTATGGTTGAAGGTATATTTAAATGTTTTCTAAGTTTGGATTTCTATGAACATTTTGTATATGGGAAGCCTAATCAGATAAGATTTCCCTCTAGTGCAACAATGTTAAATGGAATTTTATAGTTGGTGCACAGTGATGTGTTAGTTCCTTTGCTAGTTACATCAATGGGAAAATATATGTACTATGTCTCCTTTATATCTGAATTATTGAGGAATACATGGGCTTAAATTTTAAAGAAGAAATATGAAGTGTTTGACCAAATCAAAGACTTTAAGGATCTTGTGGAGTATCAGACATAGAAGAGAATTAAGTTGTTGAAAATGGATAATGGTGGAAAATTCCATGGAAATGAAATTGAAGAATTCTGTAAGAAGTGTGGTATAGAAAGGTAGAAAACTACTCCATAGAAACCTCAATATAATGGAGTTGCAGAAAGGATGAGAATGACGTTGATAAAAAAAAAGGAGCACACTCAATGGCGTCGGGTTGGGATATGAATTATGGGCATAGGAAGTGGGTACTAGATGTTACCTGGTCAATCGATCACCCTCATTAGTTCTAGATGAAAAGACTTGACATGAGGTATTGTAAGAAACTCTTTTTGACACATCTTGGGGTATTTGGTTGTGATGTCTATTTCACGTTCCAAAGGAAAACATGAGTAAGCTAGATAAAAAGGTTGAAAAGTGTTTTTTTATTGGGTATAAAATGGTCTGAAAAAATAATTTTTTTAGAACCTAGAAATTAAGAAGGTAATGTTTAGCCAATATGTGGTATTTAAAAAAGTCAAAGATGTTTTCAAAAACAAAGTCCTACCTAGGGAGGAAGAACAAAAAATAAGAGTTTGAGTTGAAGGATAATTAGTCAGACTCTATATAAGAACAAGAATAAGAAGAAGATCATCCTCATACTCCAATATGAAGGATATAAGTTTGGGAAAGAAGGTAACCCAAAAGTTATACTACACCTGATTTTTGTTCAATTTTTTCTTTGTTTATTACTAATGATGATCCTAGAACTATTTGGGATGCTGTAGAATTATAAGAAGGAAAACTATGGGAAAATACCATGGTTTAAGAAATGGAAACCTTGCAAAATAATGAGTCTTGGGATATAGTGTAGTTGTTGACTGCAATAAATCCCCTTAGCAACAAATGGGTGTTTGAGAAGAATTTGAATGAAAAAATTAGAGTTCATAAATGAAAACCACGATTAGTGGCAAAAGGTTATTCCTCGATAGAGGGAATTGACTTTGGCGAAATTTATCTATTGTTGTTGCTTTTCATTTTCAAGTATAATATATGGATGTGATTAAAGCATTCCTACATGGGAATATAGAAGAATAAATTTACATGAAGAAACCATAAGGCTTTTTTGTGAGCGGAAAGAAAGAACCGATATGCAAGATGAAAATGTTCGTTTAAGGATTAAAGAAATAACCAACAATGTGGTATAAATATTTTGATACTTATATTTTGGGACTTGATTTCTCAAGGTGAAAATATAACCACTATGTATATTTCAAATCAATCAGTGATCATCTTATTTATTTGGTCTTATATGTGGATGATATGTTGTTGATAGGTAAGGACAAGGACCTTATATAGGATGTGAAAAATTAGTTGTCCTCAAAATTTGACATGAAGGATATCAGTGCTCCAAATTTCATTTTGGGCATAGAAATCAAAAGACATAAGAAAAACATAAAACTATGGTTAAATCAAAGGAAATATGTTGATACAATATTGTAGAGGTTTAATATGTAGGAATGTTAATCGATTAGGGTTCATATTCCTCTAGGTGTAAAGTTATGTGTGGATCAATGTCCTAAGATGAAATAAGTGGAAGATGACATGCTATATGTTCCATATGCTAGTGTAGTTGGAATTTTAATGTATGTGATGGTCTATACTAGACCATACATTTCACATGAAGTGGGAGTTTTGAGAAAGTATATGTAAAAACCAGGGAAGGAGCATTGGACAATGGTAAAGAGGGGTTTCAAGTATGTGTATGGCACTACTAGCTACGGATTGTGATACTATGGAAGACCAATATCAGACAAAGTGTTACAAATACATGAATTTGTTGATGCATACTAAGGTAGATATCTAGATCATAGAAGATCCACAAGTGGGTATTTGTTTAACATGTTTAGAGGAGAAATCAAGATGAGAAAAATATATGTTGTAGTGGAACTCTCAACTACATAAGTCAAATACATGGAAGATACTCATGCAACCAAAGAAGTAGCATGGTTATATAGATTGTGTTGATGAATTGGGTTGGTACAACAGGTTGTAATGATAGATTTTGATCATGAGAGTGTAATATTCCTTGCGAAGGACCAATCTTATCATTCAAGGACAAATGACATTGATGTTCAGTATCACTTTGTGACATATATGATTCAAGACAAGAAGGTGTTGTTGATGAAGGTGGGCACTTTGAAGAAGGTTTCAGATTCATCGAAAAACTTTGTAAGCACTGAGAAGTTTTCTTGGTGTAGAGAAAGAATGGGCATTGTTCTTGTGGATTGTTGACTATCTAAACTTGTAACCCCATATATGTGAAGAAAACAAGAAGTGGGATATTGTTTGGTATGTGTTATATTATTTTAACGATGAATCCCATGGGTTTCATTGCATAGGGAGCATGGAGGTTCAAGGGTTTAGCCCCCAAGAAAAAAAAAACAAATTAGCAATTTTTTGTGTTTGTTTTTAGCGGTTTTTAGCACGTGGTTTTCATGAACATTTTTTCAATTTTGGTTAAGGAATTAGGGTTGTTGAATACTCTTATTTAATATATCAGTCATTCTAGATTTCATGATAACTTATATATATTATATTGTAAACGATGAAGAAAATGATGAATGAAATATTAGAGGTGTGGCTCTAAACAAGTTGTTGGTTTTCCTTGTTTGGGTTTCTTGGGTAAAATCCCTATGTGATGTGTGTGTGCATGCACCATTGTATATTTTTTTTTTATTATTATTGAGAATGCATTTGCATTAATTTATTATATAAGGTTAAAATATACAAATCCTCTAATTTATGTTTCTTCTCTTTAGTACATCCCTCCAGGGATCCCTTTACTCTTCTGAACTCATCATCATACTGATTTTCTCTTAAGAAAAGTAAAAGTATTTTTTACTGAAACTTATCAAATTTTTTTCTTTCTTGGCATTTATCAGTGAGACGTTTGAAATTCCTTTATGTGCATTCATGATGTAGGATTTCCCTTCCTTCATTATTCAATATTGGTTGGCTTTGATCATGAAGATAATCCCTCTTAAACATGTAGAGGCTTCCAATATCTACTCCACATACGTCAAGGGGTGCTACATCCAATTCCACTTCATCAATAAAATCAATTCATCCATATTGGATCATTATATTATTTTCCATCTATTTCGATTCTTCAAGAGTGGAAATCTTCGAGGAATTATCTTGTAGGTTCATTTTAGTTGAAGGTCCCACTTTAGAAAATTAGGGTATTGTACCTTCTAGAGACATTTTCAAGCATTAGATGGCGTTTTGGGGATTCTGGTGTTGAAATCTTGCAAACACCCATTTTAGGATGTTCTACACTCTAATACCTCTCCAACATTGGATACCATATGTCAATAAGATATCTTATAAAAACTTTATGCCTCTCGCAAGTTGACCTATTATCATTCCACCATGGTACGAGAGGATGCCACGTAAACCCCCATTACTCATGCATATGGGGCAACCACATGACCACTTTGAAGAAGAATATATAAGTTAAAAAACCTTATAAAAGTTGAAGTTTGAGGAATTCAAAACCCTATCCCTAGATGTCTATCAGACTATGTTAAATATCAAGATGCTAGGAGGAGAAGGGGCTCCATTGTATGTTATTGTATTTTGTTCTATAACAGAGTAGAACAAGTAGGAGTGAGAAATTATAGAGCATAACAGAGGGGTTTTATGTTATGTATTATCTTAACAGGCTATAGGTCTCATGTAACTCCATGGAGAGTTCCTTATCCTTTGTACTTTCATTATAGAAAAGAAGCTTGACCTTCTAGTTGGGTTTTCTCTCGTAAGTGATTCTAAGAGAAAATATTTGTGTTATTTTTTAGATGGTGTGTGATTATATTTATTTGTTCTCTATTTCTACATTTTATCCATTTCATGCATAAGTAGAAAATAAGTAACTAAATATTTTGGAATCTAAGGAATTAAACCTTCATAGTGTAGATTTCAGTCCTATTTATGGGATATATTGTGATGAACTATCCAGTGCAATATCCATGGAAATTTACAAATAATATTGGTATCATATATGGTTTCCTTTGGATATTTATGGAAATTTACAGGATCCTGGAATTGACTTAAAGAGAATTTGCATAAAACCTATCCATGGAAGACAAGTCTTTTCATTAAAAACCTCAAGATCCAACATAAGAGAGACTTGAGTGCTTGGAAGCACAAGTCATTGATATCAACCACAATATAAACCTCATCATCATGGCTCTAGAAATCAATATCGAACAATTCGGATATGATGGAGGTTCTAACCCAAAGATCAGATCAAAGGGAAAATTGGGAGAACATGAAGACCCTGGAATGGAGTCACAAAAAGAAACTGAGAAAAAAAAACTGAGTTTGAGTGATATTAACCCTTCATAGTTCATATTCAATATGGGAGAAAAAGTGGGCATAAATCCATACCAAGGTGAGATTGATTCATTAAAATTGAACATTAGTTGCAACAACTAGAAGTTTATTTTCACATTCACCTTATAGATCAAGAGAAAACTCTTCCATTTTCTAGATTTAAGTTAGAGGGTCATTATTTCACCTGGTAGGAGATCCATACATAACCACTTAGGTTGGAAGGTGATCCATAAGTATCTAGGTGGAATGAACTCAAAATATTAATCAAGTACCAATTCTACCCTATCAGGTATGTAAAGGACTAATGGATCCAATGGCACTACTTCAAACAGAGAAAATAGAAAAGTGTAGAGGATTATGCAACTAGGTTCAAAAAGATGTCCATCATGTTGGGTATCTATCCAAATAACCTATATGTATTCCTCATGTTTCTCTAGGTTTTTCACAATCATCTATGAAAGTATGTGTTTCTCTTCAAGCCAAGGACAATGGATGAGGAACATGTACATGAACACTACCTGGAAAACATAAGCCAAAATAAAGGGAAACTAAGTGGTTCCAAGTAGAAAGAGAACTAGGAAGCTTCCAAGGAAGGGAAAAGTAAGTGGAAGGGGGGGCATGATAAGAAGACTATAGCCATTGCACAATTTTTCCAATGATCATAGCAACCATTACAACCATTGTAATATCGATGGTCTCAATGAGGGAAAATGTTGAAAACTACATACAAAGTTGAACCCAAAGAACCAAAAGAAGGATGCAAAGAAAAATAAACTTCTAGCCTTATATTTGACAAATCAAGTTCAAATTAGCTATGATGTGGATGGAAATATTGTCTACACATCTACGCAAAAGGAGGTGAATCTGAGTAGCCTTCATCACTAGGAAGATAAGGAGATACAAGCTCTTCCACATCAAGATTCAGGTCATTAGGACTAAGACAAGTGATCTCTTCGACTCTAGTTCAGAGGATAATCTCATATGGTTGGATCTAGAATACAATATTGGATTGGAATTTCAGGATCATCCTATCCCTTATGCATTGGGTTGGATGAAAAACACTGCAAATTTCAAGGTAACAAAGAAGTGCAAGGTTGAATTTGTTGTAAGTGTTGATTTTATAAATGAAGTATAATTGGATGTAGTAACAATGGATGTATATGAAGTATTGTTTGGAATTCCTTACATATATACAAGGGATGATACCTTCATGCAAAAAAAATTCAAATATATCCAGACTCCCCCTTCCTCAATATTGGTCTATATGGACAGTTTTTTTCTGGAAGGAAATGAAGTGAAGAAGAAGTTACATAAGTTGTTGGAGCAAGGTGTCATTTGACCAAGTACCTTACCTTGTGGGTCACCAATAATAAGTTTTCCCAAGAAGGATGGTCCTTCGAGAATGTGTATCGATTACAAACCATTGAGCAATATTAAAACTGAAGAATCAATACCCTCTTCCTAGTATTGATGATCTGTTCGACCAACTGCATCATGATAAGTACTTCACGAAGATGTATTTGAAATTAGGATATCACTAGGTATTAGTCAAGGAAGAATATATTTGGAAGACTACCTTTACGACAATGAAAGGTTTGTATTAGTGGTTGGTTATGCCATTCAATTGATGTAACACATTAGCTACATTTATGAGACTAATGAGTGTTTTCTTATGCCCTTATCTAGATTCATTTTTTATTTTCTATTTGGATGATATAATGGTTTATAATGTTTCCTTGAAGGATCACATATCACATTTTATGAAGGTGCTATAGACCCTAATGAAGCACTAATTGCTATCCAATCCAAATAAATGAAAATTTTCTCAACAATATTTGGTTTATCTGAGGTATGCGATCGGTAGTGGTGGCCTCCAGATAGATCCAACCAATATGGAGGCCATCATGAAATGGCCAGTCCCTAAAAATCACACAAAATTTAGGATCTTTTTTGGGGAAGCAAAGTACTTGCATAAGTTCATAGATTAATTTTCAGTAGTATTTTCACCACTCCACACAATAACAATGAGGAATTAGAGTTTCTAGTAGGGGAAGAATCAACAAAAGTCCTTTGATGAGATGAAAATAAAGATCATTTACACACCAATGTTGATGCTACTGAACTTGTAGAATCCCTTCAAAGTGGATACATATTCAAGTGGCTATGTCGTGACAACAATCCTATTGCGGTAATGAGGCTTGGCTGGTATTGTTATGAAGTGTTTCATGGAGTGACACTCGACTACCCTACCAACGACATGGATCTATATGAATTGGTACAAGCTATTTTAAAAAAAGAACTATCTGATAGGAAAGGAGACTATAATCAACATATATCACTAATTACTCTAGTATTTGTAGGCCCAGAGTAAGTTAGAACAAACGAGGAGATACTAATGGATGGGGTTATTAAAGAAGTTTCATTTTTTCATAAAGTATAAGAAGGGTAGAAAAAAAAGGTTSGCATACATGATTTCAAGACCAGCCACATCCAATATTTTATCTTTCGGAACTTTAATGAACATGGATCCTTTTTCCCATGATGCATACAAAGAGGCATGCATAGAAGATGGAGAATTCAAGTAGGTGTTTCAGTAGCTACATGGMMAAATTCATATAGAYRCAAGTGGTATCAAGCTTGAATATAATTTCCATAATGGTATAATATACAATATCAACAAGTTTTGTGTTTCCAAATGTGAATGATTGGAATTTATCAGAGAGGCTCACACCTCCAAGGTTATGAGACATTTTGGTGTTGGAAAAATAGTTTCCAGCTTCAAGAGGTATGTGTACAGGCCAAGAATGCAAGAATATGTAGCAAGACATATCATAGGATGTATTCTTTATTGTACCTCCAAGACCAATAATAATAAATAAGGTTTATAACATCCCTTTCCAGTACTCGCTAGACTTTCGAAAAGAATTTCAATAGATTTTGTGGGTTTTTTACCAACCATGTAAAAGGTACATGACTATTTATTTGTGGCAATATTGTCCCTTGAAAATATCATCAAGGGACAATAAGAAACAAAATTATTTTTTGAACAAGTTTAGGTGTACTTTGGGATACCCAGGAGTGTCGTCTCATAAAGGGACACTAGATTTATCAATTCATTCTAGAATACATTGTGGGAGAATATTGACACTAAGATCAAAAGGTTTACAACATTCCATCCACAAACATATGGGAAGACATAAGTAATCAATAGGACTTTGGAGCATATTTTTAGGGGTTACAATCAGAAACATTTGAAGTCCTCAGATGAAAATATGATCTATATACAACACTCTTATAATAGAGTAGTCCACACTTCTATTGGTAAGTTACATTTTGAAACTTTCTTTGGATATTTTCCACCTTCACCCTTAGATTTTTATATGCACAACAACGAGGAATAAGGGAGGAATTCACAAGAGATTCACTAGAAGGAAAAAAATTATTGAGAAGATTAGGAAGATTGATTTTCAAGTATAAGATATGTTGAATAAGTCACGGGAGATGTATAAAGTTTGACATGATCATCAATGAAAAAAGAGAAAATTTAGAGAGGGAGATAGAGTATGGTTACAATTTAATAACAAAAAGCTACATGGTATTAGTAAGAAGATAAAGGCGCTACAATGTGGTCTGTTTGAGGTATTGGAAAAGGTGGGATATAATTCCTATAGAATCAATCTACCCCCATACATCTACATTTATTCTATAGTGAAAGTGGAGAATATCAAACTCTATGAGTCCTCAATGTTTGATCAAGAGGAGGAGTGGATCCTACCTTCCATAGAGGATTTAACACCAAATTCTCACGTAGAGTTGGTCGAGGATATAGTTTTGTAAAATAATTCAAGAACTACAAGATAGGGGTCGCATTACCTTTGGGTAATTATATTTAAAGGAAAACTTCGAAGCAGATCAAAGTGTTACTCCAGGGAGAAGGTAGAGAAAAAATTTTCTCACCTCATTCAATAACATTTTGGGGACCAAAATCCTTTCTAAATGGGAAGCTATGATTTGGATTGAATCACTATATTATTTTTCATATACCTTGATTCTTTTCGAGTGGAAAATTGGAGGAATCAACTTGCAAGTTCATTTTAGTGGAAGGTCCTAGTTTGGAAAATTGGGGTCTCAAACCTTATGGAGCCATTTTGAGCATTTAAATGGAATTTTTGGGGGTTTCAGTGTCCAAAATATGTGCACACCTTCTTGAAAGTGTTATAAACTCCAATATCTTTCCAATGGTGCAAACAATTAGTCAATTAGAGTACATAGGGAAACGTTTGTCTCTTGCAATTTGACCTATCATGTTGACCACCATGGTATGAGTGGATTCCATGTGATCCTCTGTTACTCATGGATATGGGGCTAACCACATGAAGACTTTCATGAAGAATCTATAAGGTCCAAAATCTTATCATATTTGAAGGTTGAGGAAGTCAAAACACTAACCCTAGACGACTATTGAGCTATGTTAAATAATAGGTTACTAGGAGGAAAATTGATTACATTCTATGTTATTGTATTTTGTGTCATAGCAGAGAAAAACAACTATGAGTGGAAAAATAGAAAGAATAAGGGGGTTAATGTTTCTATCGTCCACAGTATTAGATAACTCTATAGAGAGTGCATTTTCCTTTGTACTTGCATTATTCCATACCATAGTAAATAAAGGAGAGCAACGCCACCTTTTATCTAGGTTTTCTGGTGTAAGGGTTTTTCAAAGAAAATATTTGTGTTATTTTGTGGATAGTGTGTGATTGTATTTCTCTATTCTATATTTTACAAATTTTATCTATCTCATGCATAAGAAAAAAATAAATAACCAAAGATTATCGAATCTAGCGAATACCTTGATAGTGTAGATTTCAACTTTTTTTATAAGACTTATTATGAGAGTTTGTCTTGTGGAATATCAATGACAATTTACAGATCATGAACACTCACAAAAAATTTAATCTTACATTATGTCAAATTACCTTTATCTCTACATTTTTTTTTTCCCAACACAATGGATAGGGGCCAGGTTGATTGTGAACCTCCAATCCAATATAGCTTATGAATCATAGTTGAATAGAGCATCTACCTTGGTCTTATTGACCTAGATCTTGATTTGGAAAAGTTTGGTCATCTCCCTCTCTTTCTCGTGATGAACTCTACTCAAATTAACCTCCTTCTACATCGATGTGCAAAGAATATTCTCATCCACATCATAGATACTTTCAACCTCATTCTTTGAATCTGTGGCTAGAATATTATTTTTCTTTGCTTCAATATTAGGATTCTTGAAGCTCATCTCTTGATGTATTTTTCAACACTTTTTTCTCTGTGTGGTCCTCAATATTGGGATTATTGGGATCCTTGCACTAATGTATAGTGGATTCCATCTTCTTATCGTTCACTCCTTTCAAATTCCTCTTCCCCTCTTTTTCCTTCACCCCTTTCCACTTCTTCTTCCCCTCCTTGGAAGCTTTGTGGTGCTCTTTCTTCTTCGAACCACTTGGTTTCCCTTTCTTGTGGTTTGTTTTTTCCAGGTATTGTGCCAATACACATGCATCATCCAACATCCTTGGCTTGAAAAAAATAAGTTGTTTTTGATAGATGGCTATGCATAGCCCCTCAATACTTTAGGACACTTGAGAAGTAGATATGGATTCTTTGAAGACATACCCAACATGATGGCCATCTTGTTAAACTGAGTGGTGTACTCTTTTACACTTTATATTTCTTTTGTCTCATGTAATTTTTCCATATCCATTGGTCCTCTACATACCCAATAGGGTAGATTTTGGACTTGATGAGGCGTTTGATGTAGAACCTCCTAGTTACTCGTGGAAGGCTAAGTGATTCTTTATGTCTTTCCCACCGAGTTAATGCATGGCCCTCTAACTATGGAAAATGATATCTTTCATATCTTTCATTGTTCATCTATATTTCAAACCCTAAAATAAACTTCTAGTTGTTTCAACCAATGATTTTGTTTTAATGCATTGGTCTCACCTTAGTATTTATTTATGTCCACTTTTGCTTCCATGTTGAATAAATATTGTGAAGGGTGTATGGTGCTCGAACTCAAGCTATTATTTCTCAAAACTTGTTTGCTAGAGGCCATGAGGAGGGAAGTATTGCAAGATATGAGAGGGACAAATCTCTCCCTATTGGATCTTGATGGTTTTTTTGAACAGACTTGTAGGTAGTGGCTAGTGTTCTATGACTTGCTTCTTAAACCAACTTTCCACAAATACCCTAAGAAAACCCATTATAATATCAATATTATCTGTAAATTGTAATGGATGTTCCCCTGGATTAATAAAACTACTGAAATATTTAATGTAAAGGTTAGTTTTCTTTAGATCTTATTTTTTAAGTGCTAGATCTCTTTTCTTCTAAAATGTATGAAATAGATGAAATATGAAAAATGTAAAATATAAATAAATACTCACACATCATCCATAACTAAACATAGTTATGATGTTCTTTTCTTTTTTTCTTCAAATGCAACTATACACAAATAGGTGTTAAGTATAATGTAACCTCAACAGTCTGACTATACACTGACAGCTATACTGGACAGTTGTACTTTCTATTTTTGTCTTGCTTGAGCATATTTAGCTTAGCCATTTCCCATTACATTGGGATCTCTTCACAACTTCGTTATTGTACTTTTCTCAATACATTTGAATATACTATTTTCTATTCTATTGTTTTCTCTCTGCATTTCTCTCTTCTCAATTTATCATGGTATCAGAGCTTCAACAGTAAGCCTCTTCACACAATCTGGAGAGCCACATGATCCTCACAGAGCAGAGCTTACACGCATCTTGAGAGCACATGACATAGACTTTTCACAAGGTTTGGAAAGTTGTCTCTAATACTCTCTGAAGATTGTCGTAAGAAACTCACGCGAGGTTGCAGAGAGTACTACGCTTGAAAGAACGAGGAAGAAGAGACCGAGAGAGAAGAAACCCTAAATATTCTTGTAATCTTTTCAAGAAACGTCAAATATTGACGAAGAAAAGCCAGAGGAGGCGAGAAATTTTAAAGAAATCAAAAATTTCGCTCACATATGTTAAAGATTGAAGCAGTAAACAAAGAATTCGCGAAATTCTTTCAATCTTTGAAAGATTCACAATTTTTTTCTTCCGCGGGAGAAAATTCCATCAAATTCGGGAAAGATCGCATCAAACACGCAAGGAATAGCCATTGTTGGCCATAAGAGTCATCCTGTGAATGGATCCAAGGTGGGAAACCAGTTTAGAAGGGACAAGGAGAGCGCGGAAAAGGTGAAAGAATTTCAGCCATTAGATCTTGCGCAAAGGCCCGACAACTGTTAGATCAGCAAGAAGGTGCACGACGTTTAAGTTGTTTGAAGCGTCAAGGAGAATTTTTGACTTGTAAAGTCACGAAGTCCTGACATCATATGGACCATTGGATAGGAAAGATCATGAGCCGTCGATCCTCTTCACATCACACAATCGAGAATTAGGAGTTGGATGAGCAAAGGTTATTTGCAGTCCAAAACTTCGATACGCGAAATCCCGAGAAGACTTGTGAGCCATCCATCTTAGAGGATAGGTGGTGGCAGATCCAAGCCAACACTCCATCGCCATTTCAAAGTTTGGTGTTTTCAAAGACCATTGCAACAGGAATTTGAAACTCGTGAAATCGCGATACGCGATATAATGATAAGATCTCAGTTGTCCATTTTTTCGGACAAGTGGTGAACATCGTAGCGCCCGTCCACATTTAGACATTTGGGGTTTCAAGTTGACAGACACATTGTGTCAACGAAGCATCGCAAGTCGCGATATCTCGAGGAGGAATTAGGACCGTCCATCTCTCCAGGATGCATGGCGTAAATCCGGGGACTCGGGAAAAGTTCCGACAAGGAAAGGGCCATCGGCATATCGAGATTTGGCAAATCACGAATCCTGAGGACAAGGATCTCGTGCACTTCGAAACCTCAAAGTCTGAAATCCTGATAGGAGGAACCCTCCATTTGTGCGGCCCAACTGACATCATCTCATCAAACGAGTCAATCGGCACATCGACATTTCGCGGATCCTGGAGACGAGACATCCGGGACACATCAATGCGAAATCACGAGGAGAGATCATGACCGTCCATCTGCTCAGACGCATGGCAGAGACCAGAGGAATCGGGAAAGTCCTGAAAGGAATGCACCATTGGTAAATCGGAGATCAGGGAATCGAGGAGACAGAAGAGCTCGACATCAGAACTCGCAAAATCCTGATTCATGATATCCCGATAAGATCTGGACCGTCAGATCACTGCATGATCTAGACTGTTGAAAAGTCCAAAGGCGAATTTTTGCGTTTCAGCATTTTGAAAGGCAAACAACGGGAAAAGCCCGTAGCGCTTTAAAAGAAAGATGTGTGGTCACATTGGAAGGAGACCAAGGGCCAATTCAAGACCGATAATCTCCCATCGACCATTGGCAAATCGACGTTTCACCGATCGGAGGTAAATACAACATTTTCCTCTGTACTTCTGCAAAAAAAAATTTAATTCAAAAATCATGGCATCGTCTAGCAATTTAGGCCCAACTCAGGGTCTGATTATTCTTGGTAAGAATTATGAATTTTGGTCTCTTTGAATGAGGTCGTTCTTGCAAGCACAAGAGTGTTGGGAACCAGTGGATCTTGGATATGTGGAACCAGATCCGGCCGCCCTCACTGCCATGAAAAATGTGCAGAGAATTGCTCAGGCAACTCTGAGGACCAAAGAAAACAAAGAAAAATTATGGATTCAGAATTCTGTAGATGATTCGATTTTCTCAAAAATCACAGGCCCTGGTACTTCCAAACAGGCCTGGGATATCCTTAAATCGTCCTACCAAGGAAATGACAGGGTAAAAACAACTAAACTGCAGACCTTGTGGACACAATTCGAGACTCTCAGGATGACAGAGTTTGAAAGTGTGGATCAGTTCATGACCAGAGTCATGGGAATCATGAACCAGATCAGGCTGATTGGTGAAATCATCACTGATCAATGCATTGTTGAGAAAATTATTAGAAGTCTAACCAAGAAATTTGAAATGGTTGTAACAACAATCCTTGAATCCAAGGATCTGTCAAGATTTTCAACAGATGAATTAATTGGTTCTCTGGTGACACATGAGACCAAACTGTATCTTACAGATGAGTCAATCTCAAATGCATTCAAAACTCAATTCTCCTTCAACAGAGGGAGAGGCAGAGGAAGAAGCATAGGTTACCAAGGAAGAGGGAGCAATCAAAATAACTCTCATTCCACTAGAGGTAACAAACAACAACATTAGAATCAAAATTTCCAAGGTCAAAGACAACAACAACAAAATCAACATCAGAATTTCCAGCCTCAAAGAGGTAGAGGGAGAAGGTCTAATGACAAAACTAGCATACAATGCTATTACTGCAAAAATTATGGGCACTATGAATCTGAATGAAAGAAGAAGTAGGCATATCAGCTCTCAGGCAGAGAACATGTGTCAAATCATATGGGAGACACCTCAGGAGGTATGTTTCTCTCATGCCACAAAACTGAACAACAACCTAAACATCTCTGGTTGTTGGACAGTGGATACAAAAATCACATGACAGGTAACAAAGAATTACTTTCATGCCTTGATTCTTCAATCTCATCTTATATTACTCTTGGAAATGATCATTTAGTCAAAGTTCAAGGAAAAGGAACTATTCCTATACTTACAAAACATAATGTAAAGAAAGACATAAACAATGTCTATCCTGTTCCAGACTTGAAACATAACTTGTTAAGTGTGGGACAACTCATTGAAAAAGGATATAAGGTACTTTTTGAGGGAGCAGCTTGCAAAATCTATGATAGAAAACCCAACAGAAAATTGATTTCTGAAATCCATATGACTCCAAATAGGATGTTTCCCCTTACACTCAGAACTGCAAATCTGAGTCACCCTTATGCACAGAGTGCATCAACCCTGAATGAAACTATGGTTTGGCATACAA
>ML803598.1:237499-258129 GCA_009831015.1 Picea engelmannii | reverse complement strand
AGGTACAAAGGCATGGTTTGAAGAATAACTTTTATAAGATCAAGTCGCCCTACTAGATTGAGGGAACAATAGATCCAACAAAAGAGTTTTTGGGTCATTTTTTGGATGAGTTCCTTCGAGGTGGAGTGTTTGAGATTTGAATCGATCAAGGGGGCACACAGGTACTTTGAGGGGAGGGAAGAGATGGTGAAGCCTAGAATTATGGAAATGTTCCTTCTAGTTTTGGAGGGGGGGTATTGAAAAATAAGATATGGTATTTATCGAGGTTAAAAAAGGTGGTTGAGGTATTGGAGAAGGTGTTGAGGATGTCAAGCAGAGAGTGAGATTGTTTTGTGGAGGGAAATGCCATGATAAAGTTGTCATCAATGAATTTTTTGTGGGTCGGGGGCTGATTTTTTTGAACGATAAACCCTTTTAGAGAGCCGGTTGAGCACACATTATTGAGCAAGCGATCAAGGCCCTCATCCATGACGATGTATAATAAGGGGGCGAGAGGGTCTCCTTGATGAATTCCTTTGGAGGGTGAAAATGTATTGGAGGGAAAGACATTGACCAGGATAGATAAGAAGGATGAGGATAAAAGAGAGAGAATCCATCTCACCCATTCCAAGATAAAACTGAAAGCGAGGAGAATATTTTCAATGTACTCCCAACTTGGTTGGAGAAAAGATTTGGAAATGTCGCAATTTAGGAGCATACCGGGTTTATTGGTAGTTTTTAAGGATTGGATAACCTCATGTGCTAAAATGATTCCATCAAGAATTTTTCTACCTTCCACATAGACAGTTTGTTTGGGGAAGATAAGAAGATGGAGAAGGGGATTTAACCAATTGGAAACAACTTTTGTGATAATTTTTTAAATGGAATTACTTGGTGACACATCATTCTCTTCTCTTGAGATTAAGGTAAAAAAGGTGGCATTAAGAGATGATAGCACCCATTGTTTGTTGCAGGATTCCTCCACTATCTCTAGAACGTCTTGTTTCAAGAGGCCCCAATAGGAGTGAAAGAAATTGATTGTGAAACCATCCGAGACAAGGGATTTGACTTTTTTCATTTGAATTATAGCTATTTCAACCTCTTGTAAAGTGATTGGGTGCATTAAGGAGGCTTTTTGGTTCTCAATGACTAGGAAGGGGATATGGTTGTTGACCAATTGGATGGTCTCCCCCTAGAGTGATTTTATTCAATGAGAATATCCTCATAGTATGATACCATCTCTTTCTCAATATCCTTGTGAGATTACACGCTGGATCCATATTATTTTTTGAGGTAGGATATTATGTTGTGAATTATGTGTTTTATAGTGGAGCGATGGAAGAAGAATTTGTTTCGTTGTCCCCATTTTATCCAGGAGATTCTATATGTTTGCTTCCATAATATTTCTTCATGTTTGCACCTATCTTCTATTTGGGATTAGAGTTCCTCTTCCCTTTTGGCTTGTGATTTTCTACATCCATCTCTAATGATAGATTGTTGCAGAGTGTTAATCTCCTATTCGAAGTTAATTTTTTCTTTGAAGATGTTTTCAAATGTTGCTTTAGCTTTTTAAGCTTTGGCTTAAATATGTACATTTTGGTGGACCCTGTGGTTTTGGCAGTGGACCACCATTTTCTGATCATGGGCATGAAGTTTAGATGAGTTAACCAGAAATTCTAAAATCTAAAGGGGCGGTAGTGAGTGTTACCATTAAGGTGCCATTGCATGGATATGGTCCAATGATCGAAGAGCACAAAAGGAAGAATAGTGGCAACAAGTTCTTCTTCTAATGTAGCTCACTTCTGAAACTAGAAATATATCTAAGCATGAGACAATTTGAGAGGAGCTACCCCATCGATTGTTCCAGGTATAGATTCCATTGGTGGTTTCTAGATCTACCATTTACTTAATCTCTATGAATTCCTTGAATCTGCAATATTCTCGAGTTCGAGTACAACTCCCGCCTTTTTTTTCTTGGAGGGTGGTAATTAGATTGAAATCGCCCCCAATGATCCACATCTATCTAGGATGATCCTTTTTGTACCAGTCCAAAAATTATAAAAGCTTGGAATTTTGACATGATGATTTGGGGCCATATACATTGGTGATAAATCCATGCACATCGCTACCTAAGAGATGGAAGGAGGATGATATGGAATTTTTGGTGGTTGTGAAATCATTCAGAGTGATATTTTATATATTCCAAGCAATCCCTAGACCATGAAAGGTGCCAACATCTTCAACCGAAATAGATTCACTATTTTTCCAAAGGCACAACAACATGGATTTTAGATTATCACTATTGCTTTTAGTTTCTTGGATCATGAGAATTGTATGTCTTTCCTGAAGAACCCTTCCTCATATAATTTTATGCTTGTTGAGACTATTGATTCCTATAACATTCCAGGAGATGAACTTAATTGAGAACATTGGGAGTTAGAGGGGAAGAATTCGGTGATATGGGCATATTTCCTAGACTCAACCAATCTAGATTCCAAGGTTGCAATGTGTTGTAGGTATGTTTTGCGCCTTATTTTTTTGCCATCTTTTACTTCTTCTTTTTTATCATTTAGAGGGTTGTTATGGATTCCTAGTTGGGCTCTCATTATTTCTTTATTCATGTATTCTTTGAGAAAGTGGATCTTCTTTTTGGGCATCACATGGAAAGCTCTATTTTTTCATGCATCTTCTAGCCCTAGGAGATCTAGCTCTCCCAGATATAGATCCTACATATCTTCATCCATTAGGACATCAGGGTCTTGACTTGCTAGGAAGAATGGAATATATTGAGAGAAAATTGGGGATGGGCTGTATTTATTACTTATGTTTGTGATACTTGGATCTTGGTTTGAATCGCCTCCTTTTTTTTGCAGAGGTTCCCAGTGTTTCCTGTTGGGAACCGATTTTTCCTCTTCCTCGTTGTTGTCTGCTTCCTCAGATTGAATGGATAAAACATAAAAAATGGTGCTTGTTGTTGGATACGGAGGCTTGGATGTAGATTGGGGCTTCCATTTTGGGCTCTGTCGATTGGTTAACTTTATGAATCCTTCCTCATATGTGTTTTCTACATCTTTGAGGTATGTTGTGGGCCTCTTTCGAGGATAGTCTCCAAAGAGATTCCCATGTTCATGGAAATTATGAAATATAAGAGGAACATTCTCATAATCATTGTTCTCTATCCACTCTATGTCTTCATGCATATATTTCCATATGTGCATCTACATGCAAATATTTCCATACGAGGTGTATTTGTTGGATTTTGTTTGCTTTCTTATTTTGATGAAGTTACCCAGAGTGTTTCCTATAGCATTGAGGGTTTCATCATCCCATTAATCCTATGGAAGGGAGTATAATTAGATACAATAGGATCCTAGGTAAAATCCTCCATGTCTGGGTTGAATCGCTCGGTCCAATTCCCGAGATACAGATCGACTGAGTTGAAAAAATAGGGCCCTGCTTCTAAATTTTTGTCTCTGTAATCAAGCCATGTGAATATGATGGTGAAGAATCCTTATGATCCTATCTGAAGATCAAAGTGTGCTTTTGGATTCCATTTGACTATTATCCAATTCAGGAGGGCTCTTTCAGTGGGACAAATTTTGATGAACTTGTTGATGAGAGAATAAGTTTTCATGTATTAAATCTGGGCATTGATACACACTGGGGGCAGATCGATCCATGGTATCTCATCCAATTTCATTATGCATGTGTTCGTTTTGGTGGAATTTGGCACTAAAAATTTTGAAGTAGGTTGAGTCACGGTTCACTAGTCATGTTTCTTCAAAGAGGGGTCATTTCATTACTATGGTTTGGTGATTTTTCTGGAGGTAGAGTTCAAGTATTCCTTGTACAAAAGGTAGGGGAACACAACCCCTCCCTTGGGGGTAGCCATGGATGGCTAGAATTGTTTTGATGAAGCTATGGATTCATAGGATGGGGTTATTGCATGTGGGGTTTTGTGTAGAGCCAAGGTGCCCGACATCAGTCAAAGAATGCAAAGAAGACTCATCCATGTTCTTCAAAACTGAATTAACTATCATCCAAACTAAGGGAGTCTTGATGTTCATCTAATAGCTTCTTTAATAATGGTATCATTTTATTAGATGTATCAATTTTCTTCTCCATCTATTGCATCCTCTTCACATACCTTTCTCTTAATTGTTTGTTCTTTGTTTGAATCTTAACCATGATGGCCCTTCAATCTCCAACATTTGTTTATTTTGTTAAACCTTCCTAGGTATTCATTCTCATTAGAGTTATTGCAGTTGCATCATGGTCAAGGATTTAAATTCTCTAATACCTTATGATCCATAAATGAGGGACCGATATCCCACTTGTTTCACCAATATGGATAATTTGTGGAATTAAATTGTAGTCTCTATTGTCAATATTCTACAAATATATGTTTCCTCAAAATGGCTACAAGGCATCTAATATTAGTTCAATTCTATGTGCAAGATGTATGGCCTACTCTATCGTGTAAAATTCACATGTCAACCAACTAATAAAATAATAATAATCAAGATAATGTAGAAATTTCAATACAATTAAGTATTTCCTGGATTCTCCCAATCTAACAATTATATACCATTGTTAAATACAAAATTACTTCTACGAATATTCTTGCGGAAATTAAACCACAATCACAAAGTGAAATATCAAGAACACATAACACAAAAGTTTTTCAGGGAAAGCATAAAGCTAAAAACCCCACTATCATATAATATGTATATCATGGATCATGAAACAATCTCATACAAAACTCTAATCCAAGGGATCTCAGTACAATACAATCGTCTCACACTCTCATACAAAAAATTAGCAAATACATGTGCCAATTCTCTGTGTCCAGACGACCTGCCTCCTCTGCACAATCTCTGCAATTAGAATTCTCACAATGAATTCAAATTGCCTAGTTTGCACATGCTCATGAGCATATCCACTGCATGTGTGATTGCATGAGTGCACTTCACTCAAATCACAAGTGATAGCCAAACTGTCCCTTTCACATGTTATCTCAACTAGGTCTCCACTAGATCTGACATGCATGTAGCTAACTGTGGCGAATCTTCAGTTGCATGTGAGTTCATTGATTATGGATTAATTAATAATTAATTCACTGAACTCTCACTAGTGTAAGTTCAGTTACAACTAGTACAACTGGGCTTAACTCACTTAACTGAGTTAAACTACTTCACAACTCTCATAACTACACTTATAACTCTATTACAACTTCAAGTCACCTCCATGTCTTACCAGTCAACCTTTGAACTTGAATTTCCCATAGTTAACTGATTTTCCATTTAAGTTAATTATTTCAAGTAATTATGAGATAATAGATTAATATTTATTGTCAAATTTATTTAAGGGGAAATTAAATTAGACATATGTTTCTTATTGACTTTTCAACACTCTGTCTCAACAGGAACGTGATTATCCTTCACCCCAATCCCGTCTCTATGATATTTGAATTTTCTCTTAGTGAGCGCCTTCGTCAGAATGTCTCCATCCTGATCTTCCTTAGGAATGTATTGAAGAAACATGATCTTCTGCTGCACACAATCTCTGATATGATGATACCCAATATCTATATGCTTAGATCTTTCATGAAACACATGATTAATTGATATTTTAATGTAACTCTGATTATCACAATGAATCACTGTTGGATCTAAATGAGAACCAAACAAACCAATCAAGATCTTTCTCATCCAGATAACCTCACATGCAGCTTGAGTTGCTGCCATGTACTCCGCTTCCACTGAACTAAGTGCCACAGATATTTTCTTCCTACTATACCAAGAAACATTTGTAGATCCGATACTAAAGATCCCCCCTGATGTGGTCTTTCTGTCCATTGGGCTGCCCGCCCAATCTACATCTGTGAAGCCATGCAACTTCACCTCATCCGTCTGTCTGTACCATAATCCATACTCAGATGTTCCCTTCAGATATCTCAAGACATGTTTACCCACCTTCCAAAAGAGTTTGGTAGTCTTAACCATTGCTTGACTTACTTGGTTAACCGCATAGCAAATGTCGAGTCTCGTGTTCACTAAATACATTAGCGAACCTACTAACTCTCGAAAGATGGTAGCATCCACTACCTCTCTAGAAGTAGCATCCTCTTTTCTCTAGTTTCTTGGAAGAGGAGTATCCATGGGTTTGAATCCCTCCATGTGAAACTTACCCAATATCTCCCTTGCATACTTTCCTTGAGACACAAAAAGTTCACCATCGTCCTGCCATATTTCCAATATAAGGAAATAATGAAGAAATCCCAAATCTTTCATCTTGAACTCCTTTGCAAGGTCATACTTGCATGAGTGTATCATTTTCTCATCACCAATCAGTATGAAATCATCAACATAAAGAAAAATTATTAAAAGATTAACCTCCACCACTGATTTGTCAATCAGTCTTGGGACAATTTCCCATGCACTATTTTTGACAATGGAGTCATACTCCTCTACCATAGCATCAACCCAAGTGGGATCATGCACTACTTCCTGAAAGGAAGATGGTTCGGTCACAATACATTTTCTCATGAGAGCTATGTATCCAGTAAATCGATCAAGATATTGTCTTTGTCTACATTGTGAAGTAGAGGCTCCTACATTCTGTGCAGTATCTAGTCTCAATCTGTTAGCTTCCATGGTGCACTTTCTACCATTTCTGATGGATGGCTCTTCTTGAGTGGTTTCCTCCACTCCATGAACCTCCTCATGTGGATGATCCACATCTTGAGACTCATATTTGGGAACGAATGTTGGATCATGTTGTCATTGATGCCAATGGTCATCATGTCAAAGGATAGATTGATTGATGATTGATGTAACATAATATGTATTTTCCTTGATGAGAATGCATAGATGAAGATGGATCAATGAGTTATCATTGATATGATGAAGATGGATCAATGAGTTTTCATTGATATATGATGAAGATGGATCGTTGTGGTTTCATTGGTATATGATGCATTGTTGGAAAATGTATAGATGACTCATTATTGTCTTATCATGACTGATAAGGTGCACAAATGGATGAGCTCCAAAGTGGTCCCCTTATGGTGAAATCTCTCATGGGAAGACACTTTGTGTATTGAGTTATCCTAGAAGAATGGTTGGAGGATCCATGCTTGCATGTGGAATAATGAGATCAAGGTCAAGGGAATTGTTGGTGAAACTATCCTAGATGGATAGTGATTGTCATGTGATTTTTGATGGTATGTGGAATGTCACATAACTCCTCATGGTTTGAGATTTATGGCCTTATAAAGATGAAGGACCCCCACATGAAGGCTTGAAGCCCCCAAGGTCAAAGAAGTCAAAGTGACCTAAAAGAAGAAATCATTACTTAAATGATAAAGTAAAGGGACAAAATAAATGTGGATTATTTAAATAATAAAGAGAAGTGAAAAAATCAAGAAATGATAAAGTAAGGTGACAAAATCAGGAAGGAATATTTAAATGATAAAGTATTGGAGAACCTTCTATTTATGGAAAGTGCTTAACCCTAAAAATAAGGAAAATAGGTTAAGTGACCTAGAAATGGGTTGAGTGACCCAAAATAAGAAATTATTATTTAAATGATAAAGTAAGGTGACAAGGTCAAGGTGGATTATTTAAATAATAAAGAGAAGTGAAAAAAAATCAAGAAATGATAAAGTAAGATGAGAAAATCAAGAAGGAATATTTAAATGATAAAATATTGGAGAAATTTCTATTTATGGAAAGTGGTTAACCCTAAAATAAGGAAAATAGGTTTAAGTGACCTAAAAATGGATTAAGTGACCTATAGGATGAAAGTAAAAATAAGATAATGATGGTCTCTTGTAGGTCATCCTTTTTGTGGATCAATGGAGAGCTTCTTGTGATAATATCTTTTGGAGTATTAATGGAGAGTTTCTTGTGAGAGCTCCTTGAGAATTTTTGGTGTGGAAAACTTGAGAATATTGAACATCTATAGGTGACTAAGGTAACCAAGGATATCTACATTTAATTTCATAAGGAAGGTGAAAAAAAGAGGGCCGGAATTGAAGGGAGGATAAATTCTTTTGATGATGCTTTCTAAGGTATGTTATTTACAGGTCATCTCACCATTTTCACTACAATTTTTTTTTCTATAATGATTCATACCATGAAATTGGTATGGAATTGAGAAAACATACCCAAGTATTTGTGGTAAAAAATTCATCTTGTGAGTCGTTGTAGTTTTGGAGATACACTCCGTGGAAAATAAGGTTTGTGGCTAGTCCTGAAACTAGTCTAAAACAAGTGTTTCAGGCAAAAATGTCATAACTTCTTCATAACAGATCAAAATTTAGTGAGAAAAATATTTTTGGTTAGGGTACATGATGTAGTATGTTGTGTAATAGTTTCAGGTCAATTCAATGAATATTTTGTTCATTCCGTTCTCTACAAGGTCGCTCTCTAGAATAAGACAAAATTCAACAAGGTATGTCATTTTTTCTATAACTCCATTTCTAAGAGGTTACAAGTGTTTCCACCTGGATTAATTACATAGAACACACTAAATACGATTGTTTATCATTTTAATATCTTTATTCATTACAGGTACAAAGTTATGATTATTTCAAGTTGGGGTTGTTGACTAATCCAAAACTAGTCATGGTTCAGACAAGAAGTTGATGAGTTGGCACATAAATGAGGTTTATAGTTGATGATGTTGGTACATGATGATGAGTAATTATTGATGAGTATTTGACACGTGATTGGTATATACTTGGTACATGGTTGGATGCACTTGCTTATGGTACAGGTTGATTACAGGTTGTTTGGCATAGGTTGGTGCATGGTTGATGCACTTGTTTATGTTGACAGATTGATATCTGTTGAGGATTGTTGCCTCATCTCAGTTGGTGCTGATAATGTAAGTTGAGTCTTGCATATAGATATAGTTCTCTTTTAGAGTTGTACTCTATTCAGTTGTTACTGAAAAACCCCCAGACTGAAGTCCATAATAAAAAGAAAAATTGTACATACATATTGTGTTCTTTGTGTTCCTTGTGGAGATGATTTGTTGATCTTATGTTGCTGATATATTTTGCTGATATGTATTCACATATAACTGATTATAAATAAAAACAACAAGTAATGAGCAAATGTTGAATGTTAACTAAGGAGTTTTTGTGTAAGAGGGAAGTTTTGGGAAAAAGATCCCCACACTCATTCACCACCCCCTCTAAGTGTGATAGGTGTCTCCAACAACCAACAGTTCCTCTTCTGCATGCATGTCTAGATCCCTCTCAAGCGACAACCGCATAGTTTTCCCCTCATCGAATTTTATATCACATTGCATAACAATCATCTTACTGTTAGGCAAATATAGACGATAATTATAGGGTGTTTCTCTGTACCCCACAAATATCCCAACTTCAGCAGTTGGTTCCATATTCTTCCTAGAATCCTTGGTCACATGCACATAAACAGATGAGCCAAAAAATTTAAAATGAGAAACATCAGGTTTCTTATCAGTGAAATCTTCTTCAGGTGTACTCATGCCAAGTATTCTATGAGGATAATAGTTTTTCACATAAACCGTAGTATTGCATGCTTCTACCCATAAATGCATTGGTAGGCCCTGATCGTGCAACATCGCTCGTGTTGCACCCACGATTCTTCTGTTCTTTCTCTCCATGACCCCATTTTGTTGTGGGTTATGAGGTGCTATGATTTCTCTTCCAATTCCTTCTCTGCTGTAGAAGTATTTGAATTAATTATAATTCTCCACCATTATTGCTCCTTAGAGCCTTCACTTACTTCCTCGATTCTTTCTCCACCAATGCTTTAAACTCACAGAACTTTGAGAATGTTTGATCCTTTTTCTGCATGAAGAAGATCCAACATTTATGAGAAAAGTCATCGACAAAAATAACATAATACCTATGTTTTTTTGTTGAAGCAACCGAGAATGGTCCACACACGTCTTTGTGAATTATCTCCAGGATCACTAAAGCATGGTTCTCCTTTTCATGAAACGTGGACTTTTCATACTTCCCAGGTTGCACCCCTTGCACTAATTTAACTGAGCAAGTGTTCCCCTTGGAAGTGAAGTAGATATTTGCTGCATGATCTTCAAGGCTCCATGATGAAGATGACCCAATCACCTGTGCCATAATTCTCCCTCATCCCATCTCACCACTTTTTTTGCCTTGCCCATCATGTCACCGCAACCATCTACCTCTAGCATGTAGAGATTCTTAACTCAAATCCCTATCTTCTTGACTCGACCCATTTCTTTATGTCGCAAGTAGGATTTTCGACCACTGAAAGTAACGTCATAGCCTTTGTCCTCCAACATTGTGACTGAGACCAGTTTTTTTTTTAGACCTAGAACATGCATAACATTTTTCAATTGAAATGGTTTACCTAAATCCCTCTAAAAGGTAATGGTACCAATACCAGTCACACTGTATCGTCCATCGTCGCCCATCTCTATATGCATTCTGAGATATTTCTCCTCCAAGTCACTGGAAGACTCTTTATCTCCCATCATGTAGTAGGAAACACCACTATCCAAATACCCCATTGATCCCGATGCACTTGAAGCCATGCATGCGTTCAAAGAGAAGTCAAGTTCAAATTGCAAGACAAGAGCCTCACCAGTAGCAACTCCAACAACCGTCTTGTTCTTCCTCTTCTGCGGACAGTTAGTGGCGAGATGCCCATGTTCATGATAGTGAAAACACTTCACTTTGGACAAATCCAGCCTCTTGACTTTAGACTTGGATTTTGAATGGAATTTCTTCCCTTTCCTTTTCCTTGCCTTGGCAGTCAAAGAAAAATCCTCTTCATCATCACACTTTGATGAATATGAATCTCTGGTGTTCTGCCTGAACTCCTCCTGCACTAGATTTGACCATAATCATTCCCAATATGACATTTTTTCCCTTCCATTGAGAGAGTCTTAATAACTGTGCCAACTCTCGAGAAGTCCTAGGAGAGCCAAGATCACCAAATCATCAACAGCGACTGTTATTTCCACACTTCCAAGCTCATCTTGACATTGGACAAACTTCAAGAGATATTTTGGAATGGAGTCTCCCTTCTCCATCTTGATCTTCCTGAGTTTATCTTTGAGTGCCAATTTTGTATGGTCGTTGTTGTTTTGGAACAGATCCATCAAAAYCTTGCACATTGCATGTGTTGTGGCTTTCCTATGGATACTTGAGACAATGTGGTCTCGTACTCCCTCCAACATAATCCTCCTTGCCTTTGCCACTTTCTTTTTCCATGCATCAAGATTTGTAGTGTCTGTCACATCCAKCTTAGGAACATCTTTGCCAATGTATTCCTTCAAGCCATTTTCTTCAAGTACTACTTCCATCCTACCCTTCCAAGCAATGTATTTCGAGTTTCCCTCCAGTGCATACTCCAACCTCAAACCATTGAAATACATTTTGATCTTGAATCAACTGTAACACCAAGAAAGTCCTTCTGCAAATTCGAATTTTATTCAACCACAAACTCGACTGTTGCAATCCCTCTTTCCCTGGGAGGTTCGCACCTCACCTGTGTCTAGCCTGAGGGAAGTTTGCACCTCACTTTTGTCTAGCCTGAGGGAAGTTCTCACCTCACCTGTGTCTAGCCTATGAAMTCTTGGAGGGAGTTCGCACTATAATGCACAGTGGRRTGAGGGAGGTCCACACCTCTCCTTTGAGCAKCCTGYGATAATCTTAATGAAGTTTTYACCTCTCCTTTGAGTAGAGTGCGATAATTTCTGCACTCAGAAATGGGTGAAGTTTTCAGTACTAAGGTTTGTACCCTACTAGAGACGGGACCTGTGAAAATACTATTATTTTCACACCTCGCTTCCGTGGCTATGTGGCTTTGATACCATGTAGAAATTTCATTACAATTAAGTATTTCCTGGATTCTCCTAATCTAACAATTATATACCATTGTTAAATACATAATCGTTTTTACTAATATTCTTACAGAAATTAAACCGCGATCACAAAGTGAAATATCAAGAACACATAACACATAAGTTTTTCCGGGAAAGCATAAAGCTAAAATCCCCACTATCATATATTATGTATATCATGGATCATGAGACAATCACATACAAAAATCTAATCCTAGAGCTCTCAGTACAATACAATCATCTCACACTGTCATACAAAAACTTAGCAAATACATGTGTCAATTCTCTGTGTCCAGACAACCTGCCTCCTCTGCACAATCTCTGCAATTAGAATTCTCACAATGAATTTGAATTTCCTAGTTTTCACATTCTCATGAGAATATCCATTGCATGTGTGATTGCATGAGTGCACTTCACTCAAATCACAATTGATAGCCAAACTATCCCTTTCACCTGTTATCTCAACTAGGTCTCTACTGGATCTGGCATGCATGTAGTTAACTGTGGCGAATCTTCAATTGCATGTGAGTTCATTGATTGTGGATTAATTAATAATTAATTCACTGAACTCTCACTAGTGTAATTTTAGTTACAACAAGTACAATTGGGCTTAACTCACTTAACTGAGATAAACTACTTCACAACTCTCATAACTACATTTATAACACTGTTACAACTTCAAGTAACCTCCATGTCTTACTAGCCAACCTTTGAACTCGAATTTCCCATAGTTAACTGATTTGTCATTTTAGTTAATTATTTCAAGTAATTGTGAGATAATAGATTAATATTTATTGTCCAATTTATTTAAGGGAAAAGTAAATTAGACATATGTTTCTTGTTGACTTTTCAACAGATAATAAATACCAACACCCTTCAAATACTCTCGCATTGAGAACTTTGTCTTATGTGCAACTTTTTTGTAAGTGAATAGCCAATTGATGTAGAATTCATCAAAGTGATGAAGGTCGATACTATGATTCTTTGATCATTGTAAGGTTATGAAATCTCTTATGATGGTTGGGTTCAAGGCTTGGTTACTCCTTTAGTATCATAGGCCAAGAATAACCTATCAACCTCTACTATGTTAAGATAACCATGAAAAGTCTTTGAACTTAGTTCTAGACAAAACGGACAACGCTATCAACTTGGTATGTCATGTTTCAACAAATAAGAACAATGCATTTCAATGTACGTTCTATTGAAATCACCATAGGTATCTACTTAAACTCTGACTACATCTTTCATTGCAAGAAACTGCTAATAAGAACTATGTATGTATTCCTACAAGTGACTGTAATGAGATGGATGGAGCTTCACCATGGAGGAAGATACCCATGGTAGTGCAGACTTATGGTGCATTCAATTAAGGTATGGCCTCTAAACAAGTAGAAATGACCAATATGGCCTATGAATAGGTTTCATCTACTTAATGTCCTATGTACAGACTCTCAAGAGTCTACATATAGCAATTGAGATGATTGAATATTCATAAAATAAGAATATGGATGTGGAAACCCAAATGATAATACTAGCATTGGAATGATTGCTTAATTATCATTTTGGCAATATGAAGTTACAATGCATCCCATGTTTATTTGTACATCCTCCCCTCCTTGGCCAATATACATAACTTTTGAGAGGCAATTCTAAAGAAAATATAGGATAACTAGGGGTAATCTGAGGGTTAAGAGATTGGATTTTTGCATCCAATTCCTCTCTCTTTTCCTCTCCTATTTTGTTTTAATTGTTGTCTTCCATCTATTTTGTTTCATTTATGATTTATCTTTATGTTTTATCTAACTTTAATTAGTGGTAGAAGTACACTTATGATCTAATATTACACTTATAGGAATTACGTTTTACAGCCATTCACTTGTTTGGATCCATTTTAGATCATTGAGTTTACAAAATTTCACTTGTTCAAATCCAATTTAGATTAGACATGGCCATAATTAACATTTGGAAACACCTTCAAAGTAACTTCTAAATCATGTGTACCTATAGGATTTAATATGCAATTGGATACAACTTCACCAATATCTTGAGCAAACTATACAAATGTTTATTGAAATCTTCACAACATTTCAGATCCAACTCCAGGTCAAATTCAAATTCTTTGAAGAGTTAGTTATTAATAACTTTAATTATGGTTTATGGTATATTTTTCATTATGAACTGAATATATTTGCAAAATGAACACTCGACTAGTCCTCCATAGATTACCTCACCATATAATCCTTGCTTACACACCACCTGCATTCTCCTAATCATTTCCTTTACCCTAAACCTAACTCATGACCTTAACGAGTTCCCCTGCAAAATTTTCCTTTTGGTGAAAACAACCTCATCTCTTCAATGCATCCACCTCCCATTCCCATAGTGATCCCATCTCTTGTCCTCCAGTCCAATCCATAGATTGAAAAATCCCTCTGCAATCCCCCTAATCAACGTCCCCAACACACACCTACTACTATTGAATTTACCAAGGCCCAACACAAAGACCACACAAATCCCCTACCACTCCTCCTTCAATAACACCCTGTGAAATTTACAGAAAGAAAGTACATACATATTGTAGCATTCCCAATCCCCAACTCGACCATGCCACTTAAAATTAACAACTTTCATATTGATTTAAATCATAAAAATACTCTACAAATTCATAGATTCATACAAAATAATAACAAAAATACGAATGCAACATACATAGGAAAAACCCATAAAATGTTGCATAAATATTAACGCAACACATGAATTGACACACAATTGAAACTAATCTTTGATTAAAAGAACACCAATTGTCTGCAGATATTCCATGTTCCTACCAACCTTAGAGCTCACTATGCATAACTCTCAATATTGGGTCACCACTGAGCTAGGGCTAAACTCCGCCTTGGTAAAGGATTCTTGGTCGTGATAAGGTATCTCAGATAGCAAGCAACTGAGTCATGGGTGCCAATTCAAACAAACATCCTACAGTCCCTAATTCCACATATGCCTATCCCACCCAAGGAAGTGTTCCCCTTCTCTACTCAATAGTCCCTCAACTTCCCACTTCCTTTTCAGGGTTTCAAGAACAGGGTGGACAAGAAGTCTCAGAGCCCTGTAGTTGTAGTTTGGAACCTTCGAAAATCAATTCCCAACAATTCTCTCACCTGGAGAGAATTTTCACAGGCCCGAAAACCCACTTCTTCAGTCCATCTCCAAAGTTAGCCATGGTACATGTAAAATTATAGTAACAATAGGGTATTCATGAAAGCTAAGTGAGTGAAGGAATGATGACACAATTATCAAAAAATGAACTAATTCGAAACTATATGCATGCATGTTCCTAACTTGACACTTTTCATGTTGATAACTACCTTGACTCCACTTGTCCCCATCCTTAGAACTTAGGATAGAATAATTATCCATACTTTATACTTTAAGGAATATTAATATGATATTCCTTTCATATTAAACCCCCCTAGCTTAGCCCCTTATCCTTAAATTTTATCCTCCTTTCCTCATCTAGTGGAGTTTATCCCCCCATACTCTTTTACATGGTTGGTCTGCAACAATGATTTGTTTTCATTAGTATTTGCATGTGACCATATATTACAGTGATGTCTCGCTGGCCATTTAACATCTGGCTCTACATCATAATAACCACACAGGCACTCTAGCCTCAAAATACATATACACAAAGGCCCTCTAGCTTGAAAACCGTGCACTTACTCCATTATATGCAAAACTCAAGATGTGTGCACCCTTCCTTTAGTGTAAAATCCTTACACACTTACACGTGTGTGATATGTTATAAAATGTGCGTGCTCCTTTGGTAGGAGATTCCCATGCAGTGACTCAATACACACAGAACTGAACCACAAAACTTGTACCATTATCTCACCATCTTATATGTGTAATTACATTTACATTTACAATTAGTACCCATGGCTCACTAGCCTATATATTCATTTACATTTATATGTACAATTGGGGTTTGCCCTAGGGGAATCACATTTATCTCCCCCTTATTTATGTAGTTTCTTCAATGCAATATATACATATATACAACCAAAATTTCAAAATCATTCCAAAATATGTGGGTATCATGTTCGCATAGCATCCTCGTGCTCACAACTTGCATATCCAGTACCTTACCAGGTCCATTGGACCTTTACCATCTCTATAACTAAATTCTAGAGCTGCTTGATCTTCTGGTCCAATATTAACACCGTATGCACTTGAAAGTCTCCATCTTTCTCCACTTGAATCATATTTCAATCAATGACATGATTAGCATAAAGAATATACATTTTAAGAAATGACACATGGTGTTAGAAAAATAGGATTGTAGAGCAATAAAACAAAACAAATGAGGAAATAAAAAATAGAAGATACACAATACAATAGAGACACATATATACGTAGTTCACCTAGTGTGGGCTACATCCACTAGAGAAATTTCCAGGTCCTTTCTTTTGATTATCCAACAAATTGAAGGGATACAACCTACAAATCAACCGTTGTAACTTCCTCTTTTTTGTCTTGTAGTATCCTCTCTCAGAATAAAACATTCACAATAATACACAGTTGCAACACAATTCCCTCGTAAGAGAGGGTTTCCTTGTAGGGAAAAAAACACTAAAAAAAATTTCTACCGACAGATATGCGACCTTATAATGAACAATCTAGATTGACTATGAAATCACAATATTTTACAAGGAAATTTTTCCCAATATTTTTCTTTAGGGGTGCTTCCCCGAATCCTCCACCAAGGGTGTGGGGGATACAACCATTGTCTCCACCCCCACATGTACCCCCCTCATGAAAATTGTAGGGGGGGAATCCCACCCACACTCTCCCATGAGGGAATGGGGTCCAAGCATGGCTGCAACAAACTTATGAGTGAGGAAGATAATCAGGCTTCACAACCAACACATGGAATTCATTATGAATACACATTGATGTCAGTAAGGAAATCATATCTTCTCCAAGACCAATCATGTCAAAGATTTCAAATAGACTATAGTAACGTGCTGGCAACATTGAACAATTTCCCAACTTCAGGGAACTTCTCTTGGATTTTACTTTCAAGAACACTTGGTTACCCACTTTAAATTCTCTGTGAGTTATTCCTTTATTAGAATAGATTTTCTTTTTTTCTTGGGTAGCTTTTAAATTAAGTTTTATTTTCATCATCTTCTCTTCAATTTACCCGAGTAGTTATGACCCAATGATTGCTCTATTTTTCGTGTTGCCCCGGCTCAAAGGTGTGTTCCCCTTTATTTCATAAAGTGTCTCAAATGGGCTCATATTTAGAGATGTTTGGTACCAATTGTTATAATCCAACTCTACCAAATGAAAATAATCCTTCCATTTGGATGCTTTATCCATCACATACATCCTTAGCATATCTTCTATCACCTGATTCACCCTTTCTATTTTCCCATTTGACTCTCGATGATAAGTTGTGATAAAATTGATATTTGTTCTGAATCCCTTCAATAATCATTTAAAAAAATATGATGCAAATTTTCAATATCTATCAGAAACAATTGTCTTGGGTATACCATGTAGTTGAACAATTTCTCTCATATAAATATCAACAATGTTGGTTGCCTTGTGTGTGAGATTAAATGGGCAACTTTAGTAAACTTATCCACCACTACCATGATAGAATCAAGTTGTTTGTTTCTTCTGTGTAGTTTGGCGATGAAATCTGTTGTTCGAACTTCTCATTTCCACTTATTAATGAGAAATAGTTGTAGCAAACTAGGTGGGTGTTTATGCTCAACCTTGACCCTTTGACACTCCATATACCTAGAAATAAAATAAACAACCTATTTCTTCATACCCGACCAATAATAATGACTCCTAACAACTAAAACCATTTTTTAGTAACTTGGATGCCCAACATAAGGCAGATTATGCATTTCTTTTAAAATTATATTTTTCAATTCTGGAGAATTTGGCACATAAATTCTTCCTTTGTACATGAGAATTTCATCTTTTTATATATTATATTCTTCACCTTATTTCCATATATGGTGAAGATGATTTTGCAACCTCTAATATTATATCTTTCAAATATAATTGCTAAATTCTAATTGTTGTAGCATGCATATCATGCACCCTTCTACTGAGTGCATAAGCCACCTTGTTCTATTTCCCCTTGATATGATTAATATCAAAGTCATATTCATTGAGGAATTCTAACCACCTACTTTTCCTGGCATTTAGAGTCGATTGTCCAAATAAATATTTTAGACCACTATGATCTTTCCTCAACTGAAATATTTTTTCCATGAGGTAGTGCCTCCACATCTTCAAGGGATGCACTATGGATTCCAATTCCAAATCATGAATAGCATGGTGTCTTTCATGCTCCTTTAATTTCCTTGATTCATAACACATGGCATACTCATTTTGACTAAGGAATCTACTAAGCCCTTCTTTCCATGCATCAATGCATAGAATGAAGTGTTCATTTGGATCAACAATCCTTAGTATTGGAGAACTTGTTAATAAATGTTTCAAGTGTTGGAAACTTCCTTTCACAATTCGATGGCCACTCAAACTTCACACCCTTCTTCTAGAAGGAAGTGATTGGGTGTGCAATCTCTAAGAATCCCTCAATAAATATTGTGTAGTAACATGCAAGTCTCATGAATTATCTCATATCAGAGACATTCCTTGGTGTTGTCCACCCCTCAATGGCCTTTATATTTTCTTGGTCCACTTATATTCCTTCCTCTGAAATGATATGGCCTAAATAATGAATTTGTTTCTGATAGAATGAACGCTTGTTGAATTTGGCATATAACTGATGCTCCATCAATACCTGTAACACCATTTTCAAGTGTTCTTGTACTCTTCTTTAAAATTAGAATAAATAAGAATGTCATCTAAGAATACATTGAAAAAATTATCTAAGTAGTCCCTGAAAATACCATTTCTTAAACACATGAAAAAGGTTGTTGCATTTGATAACCCAAATGGCAACACTATGAACTCATAATGGCCAGACCTTGTTCTGAAGGAATTCTTATTGATGTATTGTTCTTTAATTCTTAACCAATGATAGCCTAACCTAAGATCAATCTTCAAGAATATTTTTTCATCTTTTAGTTAATCAAAGAGGTCAGCTATCCTTGGTAAAGGATACTTGTTCTTCAGAGTTACTTTCTTCAACTTCTTGAAGTTGATGCAAAATATCAATGTTCCATCATTTTTCTTCACAAATAATACTAGGGCACCCTAGGGTGCCACACTTAGATGTATATATCCCTTCTTCAAAATCTCTTCAAGTTGCATTTTTTATTCCTCCAGTTCTGGTGTACTCATCCTATAAGTGGTCTTAGATACTGGAGTTTCTCCAGGAATCAGATTGATCGAGAAATCAATATCTCTCTTGGGTGGAAATACTCGTATTTATTTAAATACATATTCAAAATATTTTAGGACTGCAAAATATTGAATCTTTGGCACCTTATCTTTAGGTTTCTCTTCCATATGTGTTGAAAATATTTGATAACCTTTCCTTTAAATTTTTTTCATCTACAAGGCTGTAAATTCTTTGATGGTTATTTCCTTGGGAATTCCTTGTACTGTCCTTAAGTTCCCTTCCTTGTCCAAGCAAGTAAATACCTTATTATAACATTCTAGGACAACATGATGTTGGTTCTAACCAATCCATACCAATTATGTAGTAATAGGAACCTAAAGGTATGATGTTCAAAATTCTCTCGTGTGTAGTTCATTCATGTCCATTGGGAATGCCTTAAACATCTCATTAGTTTTCCTTTTAGATTATGTATCCAACTACACCAACCAAGATTTTCCAAGATTTCTTATTGGAAATCAAAATCTTTCCACCATATTAAGATATAGATAAATATGACTAGTTTCTAAATCAATTAAAATAACAAGGTTTGGTTGTTTATCTTACCTTCCACTTCAATTATATGTGACTAAAAATCAACTTGCTTTTTATCTAGGGGTACATAGATCTTAGGTACATTTATACCCATGTTCTCCACTATATCACCTTGTTGTAGATTTTGAGAAGTCCTCACTTTTTCACCTCTGTGAGGGAAATATCTGTACATATGATCTCCTCCACAACCCCAACATTGAATAGGTGGATTCCATGGTCTTTTCGATATTGTCTTGGTCATTTTAGTTTCTTTAGGAGATGACTATCCCTGAGAACTATCTCTAAAGAAGGGTGGTTTAGTTCTCTTCTTCTTCCATTCCATATTGATTTTCTTCTTGTCTTCCCAACCCTTTTGGAAAGTTGTTCTTCCTCTATGTTGATCATAAAGGAATTTATCCCTTCTTATAGTTTCCTCTAGTGTCTTCAGATTATCATATTATATCTTATGACTAATAAATGATGGCATCCCACTAAAATACCTATGAATATTAACTTGATCATCCTTGATGAAAGAAACATATTTAAAGAGTTCTAAGAATCTCCTTTCATACGCATCTATCGTCATACTCCTAATCTTGAGTTGGAAGAACTCCTTCATTTTCTTATCATAATATCATTTGGTTAAGCACTTATTTTGAAGGTACCTTTTGAATTCCCTCCAAGTAACCTTCTTCTCATCAATGTGTTACGCTTGCACAAATTGATCCCACCACATTGATGTTTTTCCTTCGAGTTGATAGATGATAATTGTTCCTTCTACTTATGATAACATAGTTACCAACTTAATGAGAACTGTGACCTCAAAACGAGAACTCTGGCCCAAAAAACCCATATTTTT
>ML803598.1:200351-218239 GCA_009831015.1 Picea engelmannii | reverse complement strand
TTGGAAGTGAGGCGCAACTCTCATTGGAGGATTCTTCTTGGCATATATGGTGTTTCTCTCATTGGAAGGTTTACAACTAGGGTTTGATGATGCATTCTTCATGATATGTAAGTGAATTTTTCATACAAAAATTCTTAAATGAATGGTTGTAGGTTTAATCTCTTACATTTGCTATTATATTGCTTAATCTTGAAACCCTAGGTAGCAAGCACAAAAGTAGGTTCTTGCTATATGTCACCATGCTTGAGAAACTTGTTTTAGCCATTGATTAAGGAAGATATAGCCTAGCCATTGCTACACTTATCTCTCTTTTTCTGAGTTAGCATTAAAGTATAAGTTGAATAGAGGTGATATCCTAGAACTAGTTAATTCTACACCTAGGGTTTTAACCTTCTAGGGTTTGAAAAGCCTTGTCCCCATGCAACACTTTTCTCCGTTAGATTTTTACTTTGAATCTAGTTGTTTTCCCAAGAGTATTTACAGAAGGAGGAAGCAGCATGAGGCCTTGCTTAAGCAACACCGGAATGAGCCTCCTTCCCTTAGGGTTTTGATTCTAGGGCCCTGTCATTGCAGCACCATAGAACCTAACCTTCTAGTCTTTAAATTTTGATCCTCTTGAGATTTTTCCCTTACTTTTGACTCCATATTACCCTAAGGCACTGGTATTCTTTCCAACGTTGAGTTTGTTGTGCAAATTCATCTTTCAAACATTATAATTTTGAAACCATAACTAACCCTAATGCCACTAACTAGGGCTAGCGTCATACTTGACGTAGCAACCTATCTAACTCAACAATAAATGATGATGTCATGCCTTTATTGAGCTATTGTTGATAGAAAATACTATTGGCTTGGTCATCTTGTGATAGATATTGATTGATTGGTAATTTTCATTGGCTAATTAGCAAAACATTGACCTCCTTTGTCTATTACATTGCTTATTAAACAAAATCATACTAACCCTAAAGGAAGCTAACGTCATCCCTAGGATATTGACGCAACAACCTCTTATATGTGAGAAACTAATGACATTTAATGCATTGATTTAATTCAAGGATTGATCATTTTCATTTGATGGCATATTATTCTGATGTTTATTGACAAGTAACATTATATAGCCATTGTCATTATTGCAAACATTGACTTCGTCAATATTTACTGCTATATATGCTCATATACATTAAAGTTTGATAGTCATTCATTTATGAAGCATTAACCACTATTGCATGTACTAGTTCATTAATGTCTTGTCTTGCAAGAAGGTGCCTTTTCTGTGGTTATTCTTTATTTGACTATCTTCTGGGCGATAATCAGTGAAAGGGAAACTAGCCTTAATCCAACTAGCCTTAATCCTTTGAGCCTTTTCCTTTCAAAACCCTAGATTGCGAGGGACGTCTCCCTTGGGCTTAGCCACCCTAAATAGAAAGGACCTCCCCATTGTGGTGACATTGGGTGGGGTAGGTCCCTGTTACGCCAGTTTGACCCTTATTATCTAGCCTATGACCTAAACTACAAACAAAGTGATAACAAAACTGATGAAGACACAGAGTCTAAATGGCCATCATCAATGGAGAGCACACAGAAACAAATTCCCTCACAATGATATTTACACAATGAACTTTGCCATTTTAAGTGAGGAGGATGCAATGCTGGTTTGGCCACTATCAAAAGATGAGCATATAGAATCAAATTCACTAGTAATGATATTTACACAGTGAACTTCACCAATTTAAGTGAGGAAGGTGCAAGGCTAGATTTTACAGTTATCACACATTGCAATCGCTGAAGATATAAATATATATTTTTATTTTTTTTATTTTTTTACTTCCATTGCCGAATTACCACAACAGAGGTGATATTTTCCATCAATTACACAAGTACAATCGTAGAAGTAATATAAACTAGCCAATCCATCAAGAAGCAAAATGCAGATTGAAGCTGAATACTTTTTACATCTCAGAATACCAATATAAAACGCTGACAATAGTAAGAGAATGCCAGAGCTATAAGGATAACTTATCGAAGGGATTGCAGGGATTCTATTAGTCAAGGCATAGAGAAATACATAACGAGGCAATATTATCCATACGCAGAGGTTGTACTGAAGGATGTAAGTCAAAAATCTGGAAAGGACATCCACAGAGGTAGACGGATAATAGGTTTTCCTTTGCTTCACCATCCTCGCACGAAAAAGTAGGGCATTGAGATTCATAGGTCTTTTAACGCTAAGGAGACGACCGTAGATTAGGCTCTCGGTCGACTGCTCAGGCAAGGACTGGTGAGCTATCCATGAAGGATAAACAACCTCAAGGTCACAATTAACACACAGGGCAGTCATGACATGCGAGAAAACAAGGCTATAGGAGACAAAAACCAATGAGATAAGATAAGAAAAATTTCAGATATCAATCTAAACATCCATTCTAGTTACATAATCAACATGCATATCCAATCATAAAACCTACAACAATCTAGCATTGAAATGAAGAAAGTGTATTATTTCCTGTTTGCCTGCTCCAAATGACTTGCCTTGTGCTCCGAGCTACTCCCACTTGCCGACCGACGAGACTTCACCGGTACCTCCCAACCAATGCTAGGGGTACTCTTCTTCCCCCTTACCCTTCCGAGCTGTAAAGGGTCCATGCACACTATCCATAGATCTTGACTAGCTCCCAGCTCGCATTGCAAGGCTGAGCTACCATTCCTCTCTAAGCTAGGTATTACCAACTCCGACAAGTAAATCAATCAAGTAGATATTTTTGTAGCATAACAGTACGCAAACAGAAGATGATCCTTCATCCTTCTCCTTGGTTCATTTTATAGAGTTTCAAGCTTCCTTTCCTTCCTAAAATCTCATGTAATTAAAGTTTAAAAAAAATAAATTCCTATAAATTCTTCTCCGTACAAGTGTCACCCATCCCCTACATTCCTCCATTAATTATTTTCTTTAATTAATTAATTATCTTATTTCCCTCACCCACCTACAGTTACTCCTAGAATCACTCCTAGGTGTCCCCCAAATTCCCTTATAGGTTTTAAAGGATTTCCCTATCATGAAGTTGCTAATTCAGTTTAAAATTAGAAGGCTCTTAAATGGTAGGTTCTTTTCTAAGTTGACTTTCTAGTTTTTCTGCTTAGTTCCCCTTTTTCCCTTTTTATGTTACCTATTTTCCCTAGTTTACTAAAAAAATTATTTTCCCCTCTTTCTCCTTTTTAATTAGAACTCAAAAAGGCAAGTGTGGAATTTAACCCCTTTTCCCTTTTATCATTTAATTAGTATTTTTTTTTAAATGATCAAAAGATAAAATAATTAATTGCCCTTTTTACATTTATTACGACAAATTTTATTTTTGATGAATAACTTAATTTCTTACTCCCTTCATGTTACAAGATTTAATGAAGGTCAAAATTATTATTTAAGTTATTTTTTATTTTTATTATTTTTACTACCAATTCTTTTTTTTTTTTATAGAAGACAATTTTACCACTAGCATAATTTAGACTTAGGCCTTAAATTTCGTACTAGGCGACATTTAATTAGGGAAATTGTTTTTAAAATTACTTAACATGTTATTTGTCTCAGGGCCATCTAGGTTCATCCCTCTATCATCAACAATGCGACGTGCCCTTCAGGATGCACTAGGTGCTCCAAGGGTGCCACTCGCCTCATCTGTTCCTTTGCATGACGTGCCCTTAAGGACACACTACATGCTCCAAGGGTGCCACTTGCCTCTTGATTGATTTGGTAGACATCAATAACCCCTGGAGTCAACACTCCGCCAGGTGAACTTGTGGGAGACTAAGGGCTTCTAAGGAATAAGGCCCTTTCCTTATTGTGCACCCCTTAGAATCATCGTGAGGGACTGTTGCAGTCTGCCCTCACGACATTGTGGGTCCTCTCAAACTAGGTAATCGTTAACCTACAATTCGAGCCATGATGGGAGTGCTAGTAGGCTATGGTAGGGATGTTGTCCAAACCTCTCCCTCAACATCTCTGGTAGTCGTGTGTGACCCCTTTACTCCATATGTGAGTCTGGTCGACAAGCTATCGTCAACCTGCATCATCAACAAATCATGTCAGAATGTATCCACATCATATCATCTAGTCAAATGCAGTAATATCACTGTAAAACAATCAAACCCCAATGGCACACTCCCTGATTCGATCTAGAGTCCAAGGGGTTCCATGGATGCCTCTGCATCCTCAAGGTCCAAAACCATACACACTCAGTAAAACCAAGTCAATAGCACCTGTCTATGTCAATGTACTAAAACAACATGTCATCAACCCATAATGCATCGTAATCAAAGTCAAAAGTTTTAATAGCATAAAAATTCGGATCACTTGCGAGCAAGTGTCCTCAAATAATAAGTTTGCTCAATGTGCCAGAGTAGGATGTTACATACACCCCCTCTTGGTATAAACTTTTTCCTGAAGTTTCACAGTATATATGATGAAAGAAAGTGTATCATAGTATCATATGTCTATCTATCAAACAAAAATGGAAACTTCTGGCGCATATCATATGCACCTTCCCAGGTTGCTGAGTACGGACTATAATTTTCCCACTAGATCTTGACTTGATCTACCATTCGACGTCGTAGTTGTCAAACGCGATGATCCAAGATGCGGATCATCTCAGCTGTGAGTGATCCCTCGTCTAATACCTGCAAGGAACTCATGTCAATAACATGTGTATGATCACTAATATAATGTCTCAAAACATATACATAAAAAACATCATGCATACGCCTCAAGGAATCAGGCAAGGCTAGTCGATAGGCCATGGGCCCCTTTCTTTCCACAATCTTGAAAGGTCCGACAAACCTAGGAGAGAGTTTATCTCCCTTACCAAACTTGATCGAACTCTTATGCGGTTTAACCTGCAAGAAGACTCGATCGTTGACCTCGTAACTACGGTCAATACGGTGCACGTTGACATAACTCTTTTGTTGATCCTGCGCTTCTTTAATCCTTTGTCTTATTGTTTTCATTTTCTCTTCCATTTCTTGGATTGCTTCTGGTCCCACCAGGACCCTATCCTTGAGCCGATCCCAACTCAAAGGTGTCTGACATGGTCACCCATAAAGAAACTTGAAAGGTGCCATCTTAATGGTGCTCTGGTAACTGTTGTTGTAAGCGAATTTTACAAGTGCCAAGAATTCTTCCCAACAATTTTGTTGGTCCATCACATACATGTGCAACATGTCCTCCATGGTCTGGTTCATTCGTTCAGTCTACCCATCAGTCTCTGAGTGATATGCAGTACTAAAGTTAAGTTGGGTTCCCAAGGCCTCTTGGAAACTCATCCAAAATCGTCCGGTAAACACCGATGCTCGATCGGATATAATCCTCTTAGGCACGCCATGTAGCCTCACAATGTCACTGATGAAAACTCTAGCTATGTCAGGTACCTGATACATCATACGCATAGGAATAAAGTGAGCACTCTTCGTCAGAGTCTCGACTACTACAAAAATTGAGTCATGTCTCCTTGTTGTCAGTGGCAATCCAACAATAAAATCCATCGAAATAACCTCCCATTTTGATTCCAGAATAGCGTGTGGTTGTAGTAATCCTACTAGGTGTCTATGTTGAGCCTTTACCTGCTAACATTCTAGACATCTGGCCACATAATTGACTATGTCTGCCTTCATTCCCTTCCAAAAGAATAAGGGTTTAAGGTCTACCCTCATCTTTGTGACTCTAGGGTGAGCCATGTATACTTCTCTATGAGCCTCGGTTAGGATCAACATCCTCAACTTGTCATTTGGCGATACGTAGATCCGACTTTTAAACCTCAATAAACCATCACTATCAAATGAAAGTCCTTCAAATCGTGGTACCATCATTGTGTTTTGTCCGATAAAAACCTCGACCTCTTTGTACCAGTCATCGTCACATTGTAAAGTGAGAATCTTTTCATGTAGATTCGTCTGAAGAGGCAGCACTGAAAAGATTCATGGTCTCTGACTCAATCCATTCGCCACTCGGTTCACTGTTCCTTTTATGTAAGTAATCTCGAATTTGTACTCGCTAAGCAATTCTGATCAACACCATTGTCACGCGTTCAGGTCACTTTGCGTAAATATGTGTTGTATTCCAGAATGGTCAGTCCTTAGTTCAATTTTTCATCCAACAAGGTAGTGTTGCCAAACCTTCAAGGCATATACAATGGATAACAACTCTAAATCGTGTGTTACATCGTTCTCCTCATGCCTTCTTAGTTTCCTCGAAATGTAAGAAATCACTCATCCGTCTTGCATCAAGACTCTGCCTAGGTCTTCCTTGGATGCGTCAATGCATACCAAGAAGTCTGTGTCCATGTCCGGGACCTTTAGTATCGGTGTTGTTTTCAACAATTTCTTGAGCCTCTAAAATGATTCCATGCATTTCTCAGTCCAAACAAACTTCTTGTTCTTCTTCTACAACTCCATGATCGGATTTTCTATCTTCAAAAATCCCTCGACGAACCATCGACAGTATCCTGTTAAACCCATGAAGCTACGCACTTCCACGACATTCGTCAGCGCAGGACATTCCATGATAGCCTCGACCTTTGTTGGATCCATGACGATGCCTTCACTGAAGATGACATGCTCTAAGTAGTGAATCTTCATTTGATAAAATGAGCATTTGGACAACTTCCCATACAATTTGTGCTCTCCCAGACAATGTAGTACCAAGCGCAAGTGCTCATCATGATCCTCCATCATCCGAGAGTAAATCAAAATATCATCAATGAACACTTGGACGAACTTGTCCAAGTAATCACGGAACACCCCATTCATCAAACTCATAAATACCCCTAGGGTGTTTGTTAGTCCAAATGGTAAAATAGTAAACTCATAATGTCCAAACCTCATTTTAAACACAGTCTTAGGAATGTCATCCTCCTTGATCCGTAACTGGCGATAGCCTGATTGCAAATCGATCTTGGAGAACACCGTCACACCCTTCATTTGATCGAACAGATCATCAATTCTCGGCAATGGATACTGATTCTTGATCCTGGCCTTGTTCAGTTGACGATATTCAATACAAAGCCTCCATGATACATCCTTCTTTCGTATGAAAATAACAGGTGCACCCCACGGTGACACACTAGGACGTATCAGTCCGAGGTCCAACAAATCCTTTGGTTACATTTTCAACTCTTATAACTCTGGGGTCAACATCTAATAAGGCATTCTTTCTATCGGTTCAGTCCCCAGTTTTAGGTCTATGGTAAAATCCAATTCCCTCTCCGGTGGCATCCTAGGTAACTCCTCTGGAAACACGTCTGCAAACTCTCTCGCCACTGGAAGGTGTTCTAAACCTTCCGCTACTCCCTTCTCGTTTAATGCAAGGAACACATAAATCTTGCACCCCTTGTGCATGCTCTTTCGAAGTTGCAAGGAAGAGATAAACCTTAGGGAAAATACCTAGTTCCATCCTACAATCACACATCTCTATCCCTCGTCATCGACCAAGCTCAATCATTTTGTCTTACAATTGAGTATCGCCTCATGCAATTCCAACCACTCCATACCAATCATGACATCATAAGATCCTAAGATCATGATGTATAGGTTGGCCCTAGTGACAAACTCTCCTAGGTTAAGGATACATCCCAAAATCTTTCCTCCAACTTTTTGTTTGTCTCCCAAAGCCATCTCCATGAAGCTAAACTCATCCTGTTCGACTGCCTTTAACTTAATCCTTTTTAGCACTGCACCAGAAATGAAACTCTCGGTAGCACCAGGATCTATCAAAATACTAAGAGTCTGGTCAGCGACGGTACCTATCATCTCGAGCACAATCGACTAGTTCTCTGCCTGGCAGTTATTCACCACTGCATGAATCTGATGGGCCTTGGCCATATTTCCCATGGTAGTGGCTCTGGATGATCTAGATGATATGGTCCTCTCCACAGGGCAGTCGCGCTGGTAGTGTGGCTCCCCACACGTCCAACATCCCTTTTTCAACCCAGTAGTCATGGTACTCGAAGTAGAAGATGACGAACCACCAGCCTGGAACCCTGGTGTGTTCTACTGAACAGGCCTAAACTGCTGTTGTTGTGGGTGACGTTGCTGCTAATGTTGTGGTCCCCATTAAGTTGTCCACTTATGAGGTATCGGTTGTTGGGGTGTAGTGAAAGTGGATCCCCTCTGGAAGTCACAATATCCCAGCATATGTCTTGCTGGTGTCTGATGCTACTGTTCTCCAGTTGAAACCTACCCTGCTAGTCTCGCTAGAGTCTTGGTCTGACCCCCGCTGATAATCTCCTCCTCTGCTATGAGGGCCTCCTAGATGACATCATGCAAGGTTTGAGGCATAAAAATACTAACCTTTGAACGTAGGCTACTGTTGAGGCTGAACATGAACCTGTTGACCTTAAGTTTCTTAGTGTTAAGGTACGGAGCATACCAGAGCATCTCCATAAAATGGGCCTCGTACTCGGGAAATGGGCCTCGTACTCGGGCATTGTACGATAGCCCTGTTGTAAGGCGTTGAACTTATTGAGATGGCGCTCAATGAATTCCTCTGAAAGGTGCCTCTCTCAGAACCGTTCCTCAAACAGTTCCCATGACATGTCTTCGACGACCATGTTCAACTGTGGTAGGAGCGTCTTCCACCATAGAGGAGCGCTCCCCTTTAGTTGAAAGACCTCCATGCAAACCTTCATGTCGGAGGTATAATCGCGAAGTGCAAAGAACATTGACATATTCTCCAACCATTCCCTAGTGGCTGCGCCGTCCGAGGCACCAAAGAACTCGAGAAATTTGACCTTCTTGAGTTCATAATGAATGCTACCAGTACCAACCAGAGTGCATGGTTGAACCTCATTGGGTGTCGGTGCCTTGGCCTCGTCTCTGTCCAAATGGCTCATCAGAGGCTCGGACATGCGCTGGAAAGATCTCATCATTCTGACTACATAACCAACTGCTATCTGCTCTTGTCCAAGAACTTGCTCATCTCCCTAGGGGTTACACCCCTCAGGCATGGATGCTACTTGAGGCGTCACGCCTCCTCCCCTAGCACCCCGTCATCTGCCTCCACAGTGTCCTCTAACCCTAATTACCTGAACACACACAAGTCAACTCGATCAACAACAGTATAATCAATCATATCAATGAAATCCGTAGAGATCCCAAGTCATGGGTTGAACCCACTCTGATACCATATGAAACAACCCTACCGTTTAGTTATGACATCAAGCCTCACATAACAAGTGCAATTTTTTTTTTTTGTGTGTGTGTTGGAAGGTAAACATGACATTACTCAACGACACAACATGACGATGAACACCACGCTAGAAACTCACGCAACAGCAACATGATGACCTAACAAGATTAGGAATGACTACCTACCTATCCTACCTTGCAATGGTTAGGACCTCCACGACATATAAGCAACGCTCAAGCCTAGGTTCTCATCGATTTTGACAATTTAATGTCTTAGGGCTGGTGACTGTTTTGAGGAACAAGGAGGTGTCTACATCCCGCCCGACACAAGCAGACTAAACCTACTAAGCTAATAATAATATTCTTAACAACCGATAATTAATTACACAAGTAACTAGAACCCTTACAGTGAGAAACCAAGCACATTAAATGTTTACAAACCAAGTATAAGCATTAATTAAAAGGAACCACAACACCCTCAATGGGAAGCGCAAGCTAAAAATGACTTCACCAAACTCTGATCAATAGCTGAGTCAAGCTAGTCAGTAATTACAGTCTATTTTAATCATCTAATATGAGCCCAACTTAGCATGTCTAAAATGCAATATCATAATAAGGTACAATCTGCATTAGTCTTAAAACCAATCCATTGTGCAACTTTTAATCACAATTTGTCGTGAAGGTACCCTCTAATTCAATGTTAGATAGACATGAATAGGCAAGTCTAGACTTTGACTTGGTTAATAATTAAAAACTTAATTAATAATTAATTATAAGCTAACTAGATTGTCTAAATTATAATATAGCCACTATTTACAATCAATAGACATTAAAGGCAACCAATCTAGCAAGGTAAAATATGCAAACACATCTTCAATCCAAAAGTCCTTCTAATTAGCCATTAATCTTGAAAACAATAGCAACCATTTTAAACTAGAAGGCTACCATTAAAATAAACAATGAAGCAAATAATAAAATCCTTTATCACAAAGCAAATTACGACGACATTTAATAAGATGGCATTAAATAATAAATGACCTATCAATTAATATACCACTAACAAGACTAACTACATCAAGGTAGGAAACATCATGGAGACATTATTAACTCAATAAATTACAGCATGTGACTAACTTAACTAAAGGTACCCAAGTGATAGTTGTCTGTAAATTTAAAGGAGTAGGCTAAGGAGTGTGATGTCATAAATCCAATCACAATCAATGAGACACTAAGGTGGAGTACCTATAATTAGATACACTGCCACATTATTTAATGAGATTTTTCTGTCCTAAAAGTTTAAAATAAATTACTACCATCTGTAGTAACAAGATTTACTGATATAAAAGATAAATGGGGATGATTACAGGGCCTGATCTTAGTTAAGTCATTCAAATCTAGTCACCATAGTCGGTGCAAAACAAAATCCCATAACAATACTTAAAACTGAAAAAAAAGGGGAGGGGAAGGAAGGTTGTTCCAACCAAACTGATGCCAACAAGACACACTGTCGGGTAAAGGTGAGGCCTAGGAGTATGGACGCCTAGTTGGCCGTCTAAAATTTCCTTTTTTTTCCAGTTTAGGAGGCGCAGCTAGTGGTTAAGCACACTCGACCATTCAACATACACATTCCTCAATTAGAGGCAGAAGGCATGGGCACACCAACAATCCAATCTTCTTTGTTCTATAAATATAAAGAATAGTTCATTTCTAACAGGCATCAAACATAAAAGGAATAGCATTAAAGAAGTCATACAACCATATAATTGATAATGAATAGGTGCTTGATCGAATGTTTAAAATAACACGTGTTGTTGTGTGCACATAAACATTTCATGTTTCTGGATTTGGCTGTCTCTAGCCAAATGTTCCGATAGAGTCGACTTGTTATCATAAGCAATAAATTGATATTGGTAATAGTTGGGGCCATAATGGATGTCATTTCAGAAACATTTGGGACAAAATTTATATGATATGCCTACCATAGATAACACCATCCACAGATAAACGCAGGTAACATGAATAACACAATAATGAAACGCAGAATGAAACACCAACCCAATGCAGGAAAAGGGATGAGCTGATAAAACGAGGCTATAAGGATGGATGAAGGGCGGAGTTACTTTTCCAAAATCAAGTGATGAACACATAGGACAAATTCACCATTGATCGATAAGTACCCAGAGTTAATTTCTCTGTTAAAACTAATGAAGACGTAAAGTCTAAATGGTCATCATCAATGAAGAGCACGCAAAAACCAATTCCCCTGCAATGATATTTACATAGTGAACTTCACCATTTTAAGTGAGGAGGACGCAATGTTGGTTTGGACACTATCATAAGATGAGAATATAGAATCAAATTCGCCAGCAATGATATTTACACAGTGAACTTCGCCAATTTAAGTGAGGAAGGTGCAAGCCTAGATTTTACAGTTATCACACATTGCAATCGCTGAAGATATATATATATATATATTGCATCCATTGCCGAATTACCACAGTAGAGGTGATATTTTCCATCATTTACACAATTACAATCACAGAAGTAATATAAACCAGCCAATCCATCAAGAACCAAAACACAGATTGAAGTTAAATACTTTTGACATCTCATAATACCAATATAAAATGCTGACAACAGTAAGAGAACGCCAAATCCATAAGGATAACTTATCAAAGGGATCGCAGGGATTCTATCAGTTGAGGGGTAGAGAAATACATAACAAGGAGGAAAGATTATCCATAAACAGAGGTCGTACTGAAGAACACAAGTCAACAATCTAGCAAGGACATCCACAGAGGTAGGCGGCTGATAGGTTCGCCTTTGCTTCACCATCCTTGCACATAAAAGAAGGGCGTTGAGATCCATAGGTATTTTAACGTTAAGGTGATGTCCGTAGATCAGGCTCCTGGCCGACTACTCAGGCGAGGACTGGTGAGATAGGGATGAATGATAAACAACCTCAAGGTCACAATCAACACACAGGGTGGTCACGACATGCGAGAAAACAAGGCCATAGGAGATGACAACCAATGAGCTAAGCTAATAAAAATTTCAGATATCAATCTAAACATGCAATCTACTTACATAATCAACATGCATATCTAGTCATAAAACCTACAACAATCTACCATTCAAATGAAGAAAGTGTATCGTTGCCTATTCACCTCCTCTGAATGACTTAACTCGCCCTCCGAGCTACTCCCACTTGCCGACTGACGAGCATTCACTGGTACCTCCCAGCCAATGCTACGGGTACTCTTCTTCCCGCTTAGCCCTCCGAGCCGCAAAGGGGCCATGCACACTATCTAGATATCCCATCTAGCTCCGATCTTGTCTCGTAAGGCCGAGTTGCCACTCCTCTCCGAGCTGGGTATTCCCAACTCCCATAAGTAAATCAGTCAAGTAGATATTTATGCAGTGTAACATTACGCAAACGGAAGATGATCCTTCATCCTTCTCCTTCCTTCATTTTATAGAGTTTCGAGCTTCCTTTCCTTCCTAAAATCTCATGTAATTAAAGTTTTAAAAAAATAAATTCCTAAAAATTCTTCTCCGTACAAGTGTCACCAATCCCCTACATTCCTCCATTAATTATTTTCTTTAATTAATTAATTATCTTATTTCCCTCACCCACCTAGAGTTACTCCTAGAATCACTCCTAGGTGTCCCCAAATTCCCTTACAGGTTTTAAAGGCTTTCCCTATCATGAAGTTTCCAATTCAGTTTAAAATTAGAAGACTCTTAAATGGTAGATTCTTTTCTAAGTTGAATTTCCACCTTTTCCCCTCAGTTCCCCTTTTTCCCTTTTCATGTTACCTATTTTCCCTAGTTTCCTAAAATTTTTAATTTTTCCCTCTTTCTCGTTTTTAATTAGAACTCAAAATGGCAGGTGTGGAATTTAACCCCTTTTCCCTTTTATCATTTAATTAGTATTTTTTTTTTAAATGATCAAAAGATAAAATAATTAATTCCCCTTTTTGCATTTATTACCACAGATTTTATTTTTAATGAATAACTTAATTTCGTACTCTCTTCATGTTACAAGATTTAACGATGGTCAAAATTATTATTTAAGTTATTTATTTATTTTTATTATTTTTACTACTAATTTTTTTTTTTAATAGAAGACAAAATTTTACCACTAGTGTAATTTAGACTTAGGCCTTAAATTTCGTACTGGGTGACATTCAATTAGGGAAATTGTTTTTAAAATTACTTAACATTTTATTTGTCTCAGGGCCACCTAGGTTCATCCCTCTATCATCAACAATGCAACGTGCCCTTTAGGACGCACTAGGTGCTCCAAGGGTGCCACTCGCCTCTTCTATTCCTTTGTGCGACGTGCCCTTTAGGACGCACTATGTGCTCCAAGGGTGCCACTCACCTCTTGACTGATTTGGTAGACATCAATAACCCCTGGAGTCAACACTCCACTAGGTGAACTTGTGGGAGACTAAGGGCATCTAAGGAATAAGGCCCCCTCCTTATTGCACGCCCTTAGAATCATGTGAGCGACTATCGCAGTCTTCCCTCATGGCATCGTGGGTCCTCTTGAACTAGGTAATTGTTAACCTACAGTTCGAGCCACAACGGGAGTGCTAGTAGGTTTTCGCAGTGCTGTTGTCCACACCTCTCCCTCAACATATCTGGTAGTCGTGCGTGACCCCTTTACTCCATATGTGAGTCTGGTCGACAAGTTATCGTCAGCCTGCATCATCAGCAAATCATGTCAGAACATATCCAAATCATATCATCTAGTCAGATACACTAATATCACAATAAAGAAATCAAACCCTAATGGCACACTCCCTAACTCGATCTAGAGTCCAAGGGGTTCCATCGATGCCTCTGCATCCTCAAGGTCCAAAACCCTACACACTCAGTAAAACCGAGTTAATAGCACCTCTCTATGTCAATGTAGTAAAACAACATGTCATCAACCCATAACGCATCGTAATCAAAGTCAAAGGTTTTAATAGCATAAAAATCCGGATCACTTGAGAACAAGTGTCCTCAAATAATAAGTTTGCTCAGTGTGCCAGAGCTGGATGTTACACCCAGTGCTTGGCCAAGGAGTTTACAATATTATATTGGAAAATAGGTCTATACATCAAAGCACGCTTCAAATAACATATTGCTAAGACCAGCCACAACTAAACCTCAAACTTAGTTATTGCCTGAACACTCCTCCAAATCTAAACATCTAATTTTCTTTGATCAAACCAAAATCTCGGTTTCCAATCCATGTAACTCATCTTGCATCATTCAATAAGAATTGGAAATTGAAAAACATCCCAATAACTTAAACCACGATGACGGTTACAACCTTAGTCAATCTTGGAAATCCATTATTCATTGCCTAGGATATCAAACCTAATCTAATCTCTTCACTCCTCTCACCCCCTCCCCTTCTTCCCATCCTTCCCATCCCTCCTAAATCTGTTAATCCCTTCCGCTTTCCATTCCTCCCTTTATTATTAATATCTAATTCAAAATTCCCTTAGTTTCATCTTTACAAATTTAGCATCACACATCCCTATTACGCTTATTAAAATTTTCATCATATTCTCTTGTATCTTCTCATCTTTTCATTGAATTTGGAACTTTCTCATATTCCGATATTTTATTAAATTTTTCACACCATTGTCATTTTTTATATTTGTTCCTAATATTATATACAATATAAAATTTGTTTACTTCGTTTTTTATCTCTTTAATAATTCAATGTTTTTTCTGAGCTACTATTTGTTTAATTTATTTATTTTTTCATTTTCTCTTCTCAACTGTGATATCAAATCTTTTTTGAAAACAAACCATCAACGCTCCTTTCCAACATCATTATTGGCTTTTGTCCCTAATGATGCATGGAATATCCACTCAAAACAAGTTTCAAAACATTCTATCTAGAAACATCGACGATCATTATAAAAAACTGTAAAAACCTACAATCTCATATATTATATGTATTTACATATTCAATACAATGAGTTAATTTATTTCTTCGAACCAATAAAGACTCGCTAAGGAAGAACTAAAAAGCGAGGAGCAAGGAGTATGTAAATCTTCTCAAGGTAATCATATGACTTGCTATAATATTCTTACTTCGATATAGATCTATTTGTTTCCCCTCCAAACATTGTTTAAATCATTGTTGTGATTATTATGAACTATGTTTGGTAGATATAGTATTACTAGAGTTATGAGATGATATCTATCTGCATACAATTATATTTCATGTGCCAAAAGTTTTAAGGAACATTTCTGTTTTTTTGTGCGTGGATAGAAGATATAATAGGTTGTATAGGATCTATATCCGAGGATTTTTTTCATAAAGATACTATTAGAAAAATGTAGGAAAAAGGTAATATATCCTCCTTCTCATCTCTCATAGAATAGTTTGTGCGTATGCATTATATCTAAGTGGAATACATAGTAGTCTATCCTACATTGTATCATTGAATGTAACAAGGTCAGTGAAATGGCTTGTGTATCCATGGGAGAGTTTGTCTACAATATAATTGTCGTCTTCACTAGCGAAGTACAATATATTTTTGTTTTGTTCTGTATAGAATAATCCTATGTCCATGAAAATTCATTTTTCTCACTTATAGTTTGAGATTTCTATGTTTTTATTCAATTTACCTTGCAGTTGTGACTATTCCCTATAACAGCCATGACGAGTCATGGTTTCTTTTACTCGCTTGTTGTTGAAAGGAAACCTACGGTCGAGTATTAAAGATGTTTTCTTGGAGTTTTCAAGCACGTTTTTTTTATAGATCTAAGTGTTTCTTTGATTGGAAAGATTATACGGAATTTCTAACTGGCGTATATGTCTCTCGTTCTATTATTATTTACTCATTTGGTCCATGATTGGGTTTAGAAGTCACACATAGTATTTGTCATCCTTGGGTGATTTGCATTGGCTTTGTCTTGTAAATAGTGACCTTGTCAAATCTGTGTTACATTTTATTTCTAGATTTTATTAGTACATGCTCTTTGGGCTGTATGGATTATTAGTAAACGTTTTTTTAAGGTATTTTATTAGTTATGCACTCAGACTAAAATAGCATGAAGTATTTTAAATCAAAGTTTTTGAAATTTTTATGTAATTTTCAAACTCAAATTTGATTTTTTAACTCTAGTTTTCAATTTGAAGTTTTATTTAGCCTCTTGAGGCACAACCGGACCATATCTTAGTTTAAAAAAAGTTTAAAATGCATATTTGATGATTAATTTTTTTGAGTTCAAATAATGCTAAAACTGAGTTTAACATTACTTCTCAACATTAAATGTAAAACCACACCGTTTTCCAAATCTTAAAGTTTCGACAATGTGTATTGGAATGACCATATGTCACCTTGTCACACGTTGCCTCTGTACCTTGTCACACATTGTCTCTGTTTGGATCTCGTTGTCTTTGTTTGTCTCTTGACATGGTGCCCATGTGTTGCACCGCCAAGATGAAAAAGACTTTATCCTTTCACCATCACTAGCCTGCATTTTACAACAATTTTAATTTTATAAGTGCACGCTTCGCTCTTTTTTCTCTCTTTTTTCTTTATTTACCATGTATATTCTATGCAACTAGACGCTTCATGCTTCAAGGGGGGATATTTTTCCTTACAAAGTATATTTTGCAACAAAGGGGATTAATTTTCCTTCAATTTTTCATCATATTTTTCCATAATGAACTTACCACCATATATGTAGATAATATTTTCTACAACCAAAGGTTTCGTGGTGAAGTTCCACGATGGTTGTGGAGTTCCACGATGGTGAGACCCTTTTTCCAAGCAATTTTCCCTGCATTTTTTCTATATTGCATAGAACAGGATCACAGATATATTTACAATATGAAAAATAACTTTAACCGAAATCTTTGAAGTACCTTATAGCTTGGCTATTTACTGTCTCTTTAGTTGTCTCGCTGATAATCCATATGATCAGTTGCAACACCCAGGACCAAACCCAACTATGAATCATGATTGCTACGAATGGTGGGTGCCAACGAGCATAAATCCTGCCATCCAGTCTGCCTTCCCCCGGAGTAACCTTCCCTTCTATTTCTCTTGCTTCTCAATACTCTTATCGATACTGATCCACTTTTGTTGATCCACGTTTTCTGGTCATGATATCCACTACTCCTTTATAAGGAAGTCCTATAAGCTATAAATAGGAGCAGTTGCTCGAGCCCTTAGTTTTTCCAGCACAAAACCAAAATTTGAGAGAACTTGCAGCATATTCTAAATAAAAAACAAAAACATACAGAATAATACTCATAGGTTAAACATTAAACCATATACCCTCTAAAAAAAGGACTAAATTATGATTATTTAGCGGTGGTGATGCATGATGGCCCATACACCAAGGATGCATCTACATCAAACAAGTATGTGTTTTCTGCATAGTTTTTCCCTTCTGTATGGATAGATACGAATATCTATTACAAGATGTGCTTTACAATCGGGCTACTTTTGGCTATGAGACCGCGAATTAGGGGTATCTCTTTCATCAAAATGACATAGGAGTTACAAATGGTGTCATCCATCTAGAGTACCACATTAGTTGTGAACCACCTATAACGACACCTCCTCATTATAAAACTGGAATCATATGTGTTTCCCAATATCTATCCCCAAAAAGAATTACGAAGAATGAGTTTTTGGTAGCTTCAAGACCCCAACAACGTGGTATGGCTTGAACTATGACCGCAACCT
>ML803598.1:158013-184469 GCA_009831015.1 Picea engelmannii | reverse complement strand
ATTGACAATTTAGTTGGTTCTTCTCTGTGATTATGTTTATGTATTTTATTCTTGATGTTGTGTTTTTCTTATTCTGACATATGAGTAAAGAACAGAGCACACCTAATCCCCGGGAAAGAGTGGTAAGCGCTCTAATTGCGGGATTTCCATAAACAAATAGACAAGCTTGTGTAATGACTCGCCGATGCAGTGAACTACAACTTTCTATGGATAATGATGGAACGAAACTGGTTCAACCAATCTATACTTCATCCATACAAATCATGAATGTTAATGTGAATTGAGGTTCCACAATACATAATTATTTAAACCAAACTTTCAACTCCATTTTCTATCCTCCGAATCAATATCCCGCTATAATTGCTTTCTGTCTAGGATATTTTTTCATTCACAAAGTTTGAAAGCAAAAAAAAACGATCTCAACTGTAAATCTCGTCTTGTGCTCCAATCCCATTCTCGAATCATATTATAAGGAGAATCTTTCACACTATTCGCTTGAGCTATTACTAGCAGAGTCAACGATCTCAAGTGTAAATCTCATCGTGCCTTCCAATCCCATTCTCGAATGATATTATAAGGAGAATCTTTCACACTGTTTGCTTGAGCTATTACTAGCACAATCACTAAATCGTAGTTGGTGAAGCTTATGGCTGGTAAGATGAAACAAAGTATATGAAACTCTTGAAAAAAAGGCTTAAGGTTGTAAATCAATTAGATGGTCACACAGTAATTTCTTAATCATATTAAGTAAATGTTAAAAAATGTTATTTTTTAAAAGCTTTCGTTAACTTTTTAACGTTTACTTAATATGATTAAGAAATTACTGTGTGACCATCTAATTACCAACAGTAAAACTTTTCTTCAGTGGTTTCATATTCTTCGTTTCATCTTACCAGCCTTAAACCTTTTTGTTTTCACCAACAACGATTTAGCTATTGTGCTAGTATATATATTGCTATACTAATATAAAAATTTTATAATATGTAAAATAAAAATAAAACTCCAGATTACCCCAATCCTATATATAGATTTATAAATTTTATAACGTGTAAAATAAAAATAAAACTCCAAATTACCCCAATCCTATATATAGATTTATAAATTTTATAATGTGTAAAATAAAATAAAAAAATCCAAATTACCCAAACCCTAATTCACATGAAAGAGGTTGATTTTGAATGTGTAAACACAACATTTATGACACCATCAATAATAACAACAAACACAACATAATAACTCAGATTTAGGGGTTGACTTTTAAGTGGAATCATTAAGCACATAGCAACAAAATATGTGCCTCTCATCATATCATAATCCCATAATATAAACGTATTATGGTATTACTTAAGTTAAACCTATCATATTCTAAATTGATGTATTTAATTACTTAAATTAATCATATCTATATTTTCCCAGCACAGAGAGTGTAACGAGGTGCACAGATTAAACATACTCATTATGAAAAATTACAAACGGGAATAACAATTACAAGAAAACAAAATAAAAATAAAAAACAAAAAATTGAACTACAGAAGATTAGGGCTTGGGGTCGTGCAGGATTAGGCTTAGGATAAAGTTTAGGGCTAGCTATTTCAGTGCTTTAAATGGACAAATATAAACTTGCAGATTTAAACAAAAAGGCTTTAAGCCCTCAACGTTCTCACATTAAAACAACATTCGGAATGTTCGAATTAAAAAGGGACTGATAATTAAATATATGAGAAATAAACTTAAGTTGATAATCTGTATGTCTAAATTTGGATTGAATTGCATTGTTGTAGAAGGATTTCCAGACCAATTAGGTAGAAAATGAGAATTTAATAAAATAAAAAACCTAAACCTTAACCAGGCACAAATTCAAATTGGAGTTCCAGTGAAATAAAATCTTCTATTCAAATTGGAGTTCCAGTGAAATAAAATCTTCTAATTTGGAGAGGACAACATTCCAAAATTAATATTACAATACATGCTTTATTTATACAAAACATAATGCATATTGACTGACAATATTGAAGTAGATGTACAACTTATCTATTATTATAAATCATAATCGAAATTCAAGATAATCTTTTCATACAAGAAAGCTAAATCCATGATAATTTTCTCATGCATTGGAGTTCAGATCGTGCATAATAGAATAGATCCATTGGTATCGTAAGGAGGTGGCCAAATAAGTTTTCACTGAATCCAAAACCCAGAGCATTATGATACTGTGTGAAGATGAAAATGGAACCTGAGGCATTATGAAAAATTATTAATGTGAATTAGACTTCAGATCTGGCAAATAGAATAGATCTATTAATAGTGTAAACAGGTGTCGAGATTTTGCTTTGAATAGAATAGATGTGTTAGTAGTGTAACCATGTGCTTAGATATATTTTCTTTGAATCCAAAAATCTACGCATTATGATAATGAATGAACCCCACACATTATCAAAAATTATTATCAAAAATTACAAACACTCACCAAAATTATAGAAAAGCATAAATTGAAATAGTATAGAAGATAATAATAAATAGAAAAAATGCAAAACTTAATTGAAACAATAGAAAAACAAAAATTCAAACTATAGAAGATAAGGGCTCAAGCGTAGGTGGAGGCTCATGGAAGAGTTTAAAGTTATCTATTTTAACTATGAGTAAGGGATGATATATACATGCAAAATACAAGTAATCATATGGTAAAGGAAGTGCGTGCCAACAATAGATTCCTCGACCACATGCCAAGAAACCACACACGCTTCATGAAACTTATGAAATTTGAAACTCATGCCAAGCATGGCATCTCTCTTAATTGAAACGACGACCATGGAATGCTTCACACTCCTATTAAGTCACACAGGGCATGAAACCTGTGAAATTTGAAGCTTATGCTTAGGGTGGCGAATCCACGTGGCCACAAGCGGCCACCCACTAACAGTGATCTTTTAAACTGATAAAATACGAACTTTCATTTCCACAATATGAAAGCCCATAACGAAGATGCAAAAATAAGTAATATAGGTGTTTTGTAAATATTAATCTTTGTTAATTAGGTAAATGTGGCAATCATTGGTAATGGCAATAAAATATTAATCATATTGAGTAAATGTGAAAAAGTTAACAAGGAAATGTAACCATTAAAAAATGCAAGAAAGTTATGAACATGAAATCTCATCCATTGATTTAGGAGGAGGACTAAGAATATGCCGTCATCTTCAATTGTTAACGATAAGATTAGTTTTTATAATTAAAAGATCATTAATTGTGCTCATATTCAATAGGTGTACTTTCTGCATAATTATTATTATTGGAGAATTTTATGTCGTTCTTGTAATCCTTTCCATATAACACTCCATCAATGTGTTGGATCATATGATTTAAGGAGGCAACGACTAGGGTTTTGTGTGAAGCGCTTCTAACACAAGATTTAGTTGTTGAAACCTTTAAACCTAAGTCAATATTTGCAATATGAGCTTTGTATAAAATTCATTTAGAAGGTTACCTTTGAAAATGATCTCTAATAAGTCAAATTTGGAGTTCTAAGACTTGAAGTAATAAGTCAAGTTTGGAGTTCTAACATTTGAAGAAAACTCGAAGTATACTATAGAAAATATATATATATAGTTTTGACTGTGGATGTCTAGCTAGGTTCCTACTCAGAATTTTAATACATTCTCTTGTTCTGGATTTCAACCGACCAAAGGGAGGGACTTGTTGCCTTTGCAACTCCCCTTGTTTTGAGGCCCTAAATGACGTTTTTTGGGAATCAAACCTCTCGAGAATTTGAGTCCATTATGGATCTTGATATTCATTGTCAGTTCTTGTAGTCCTCTGATAGATCTTTCTAACAATGTATCATGTGCATCAAACGAATATAGGATGCCAAAGTTACGACGCCGAGGAATTCATGTACCAATTTACCCCGACAAGGCCCATAGTTTGGTGTTTCATCTCCTATGGTTAGGTTTTTGGATGTTGAGGATTTTCCATTATTTCTCAATAATATATAGGCCAGTGAGCCTCATTGTAACACATAGTGCAGAGGCCTATAGCCACCACAACTCTTCTTGGAGATAAGATACCAGTGCCCTAGCTAGTTTATTTCCATTATGTATGTAAACAAATTTCAGTTCTTGGATATTAATGAAATGAAGTGTTATTTCGTATTTATGGTTATTTGTGTATTTTGTTGCATTCCTGCATAAATTCATATCAATTGTATCAGACGGGTCTTATGTTTCTCTATCCTGCTTTGCATGTCCCCAATGAGGTCAGGGTATAAGGAGTTAGGGCTCACTTTGGTTGAACCGTTGAAAGATCAGCCTGACAAACCCCGACGACTACCCATGGGGGATGAAAAGAAAGATGAGGGAGAAGGAAATCCTATCAAAATATTGCTCGAGGAGGCCCTTGAAAAACAAAGGAATACGATGATGGATAAATTCTCCAAGATCCTTCAATGAACTTCCATTGGCGCCGCATCTGCATCCAACAACCACTCTGGAGGCACAACCCCTTTTAAGGTACAAGTAAACTTTGACATTCCCATATTTGATGGACGAATAGATGCAGACATCGTAGATAGATGGTTGAATTTATTAGAAGGATATTTCTCGGTTCATGACTTTTTCGACCAGGAGAATATTACTTTTTCACTGCTCAAAGTCGCCCCCCATGTCAAGTATTGGTGCGAAACCTATTGCGAGAAAAAGGACAAGGAGGAACCCTCTTTTTTCTCGGTTGTACCCACCTTGGAATTATTTCCAAGATGCCATCAAGGAACAATATTATCCCATGGGGAGCTATGAGGACAAGTACATACAATGAGCTACGGTATGACAACAAAGGGATCAATATGTGCATGAGCTGACAGATCTATTCCATACCCTACACACAAAGTTGGGTATCAAAGATTCAAAAAAGAATTTGGTGTTGAAGTACCGCAGTTGTTTGCATAGATATATTCAAAAGGAAATGGAGTTCCTTGACATCTCCTCGGTTTGTATGACATACCTATATGCTGCCAAGATTGAGAAGAAATTAAAACAAAAGAAGCTAAAATTTGAATCTACGAATCAAAAGAAAGCGAAAGGTGGCCCTAAACCACAAAAAAATGGACAAAGCCAAGGCATGGCAGCTCATGACAACCTTCCAAATCTGCAAGCAAATAACAACACCGCGAAGTCGAAGAAGGACATGAGAAAGTGGTGTGAGTTCCATAAGAGCTCCACTCACAACACAAGTGAGTGTTAGGCCAAGAAGTTACTCATTGCTAAGATAAAGGATTCTGAATTAGATACATGCTTCGACACTGAATCAAAACTCGAGAAGGGGAATGACAGAGGGAAGAAGATTATCGATGCGGAGCCCAACTCCACCGTTTCCACCACGAATATCCAAAAGGAAGAACCAGAAGATCTAGAGGAGGAAGAGTGTCTCTTCCACTCCTAGATGTGGGTAAAGGATTCCCCGCTATAGTTCATTGTCGATAGTGGGAGACAAAAGAAGCTCATTTCAACGTAGGTCATGAAGTGGTTGGGATTTTCAACCGCAACACACCCACAGTAATACACCATCAGGTGGATTGACTAAGGATGGGATGTCTGTGTCATCCAACAATTTCACCTTCCCTACAACATCAAGCCCTTCACTGATGAGGTAATATGCGACATTTCTCCTCTTGATGTTTGTGATGTATTATTAGGCCAACCATACTTGTGGAACCAACATGTTGTGTATGACTTCAAACCTCACACTGTTATTGTTACTTTGGGAAATAAGTTGTACAGGATACCAGAGGTACCATTGCCTTCCCCTATCTCTTTAGTTACTGCAAAACAATGCAGTAAGCGCATTTCCAAATCTGGGAAAATTGTTTTCCTGATGATCCACCATCAGGGAAAGAATAATATTGTTGCCACAACTTCCATACAGGGCTCCTGTAGACGACAACAACAATCGGACAAGGTCATGGAGGAGTACCGAGACATCTTCACCTCACCCACATGGTTCCTCTGCACTATCAGGTCAAACAACCCATCGATATGACCCCAAGTGTGTCTCTTCCTAATGGACCGATCTATGTGCACACTGTTCTGGAGAACGATGAGATCAAGAGGCATATTCAAGAGTTGTTGCAGAAAGGTCACATCCGATGAAGTTCATCACCCTGTGGGAGACCGATCATGTTGGTATAGAAGAAGGATGGGACTTAGAGACTATTTATTGACTATCAGGCTATAAACAAGATCACTCTTTGAAATAGGTACCCGATCCCATGAATTGATGACCTTCTATACCAACTCAAAGGGGAGAAATATTTCAACAAGATCGACTTGAATTCTGGGTATCACTAGGTATCAATCAAACCATCTGATGTGTGGAAGACTACCTTCAAATCCAAGGAGGGCCTTTTCGAATGGTTGGTCATGCCTTTCGGGTTGATGAATGCTCCTACAACCTTAATGAATATGATGGAAGACATGGCCATTTACCAACTCATTTGTAGTAGTGTACTTGAATGACATCCTGATCTTTAGCTAGACTTGGGTAGTCGACCTCGACCAAATCCGACAAGTCCTCCAAACACTGCGGAAACACAAGTTGTGTGCCAATTTGGATAAGTGCACTTTTGGCATGAACCAGGTTAAGTATCTAGGATACATTGTTGATGAGCATGGGATGCATGTGGATCCAACCAAGATCCAAGTCATTCAGGATCGACCAGCCCCAACCACTCTAATAGACATTCACATCTTTTTGGGTCTTGCTAATTTATATCGCAGGTTTGTGTTCATATTATCTCATATCACTTGGCCATTGAGTCAAGTCACCAAGGGAGGAGAAAAAGAAAAAAAAAATTGGTCGGAATCTCAACAAAAGGCATTGGTAGAATTGAAACATCGCCTCTGTTGTTCCCTGGTGCTCACATTACCATACTTGCAAAAATCATTTGAGATTGAGACAAATGCCTCTGACTATGCTATTGGGGGCATTCTTACTCAACAAGGGCATCGAGTTGCATATCATAGTGATACATTGTCTGACACAGTCCGAAAGTATCCCACTTATGAAAAAGAGATGCATTCCATTGTACAGGCTTGTTGACAATGGAAGCATTACATTTTGAGGAAGGAAATGATCATCAACACAGACCACTAACCCCTAGAGTTCATATTGACACAAGGAAAGTTGGAGAACGATCGCCATAAGAAGTGGTCCATATATCTGTAACAATTTCATTTGAACATCAAGTACAAGAAGGGAAGCACCAATAATATTGGAGACTTCCTCAACTGACCACCAATCATGGAGATAACCACCATGCTCAAATCTTTTGGGCATGATACTTCTGATTGGACACTTCTCTACAAGAGCGATCCATAATTATGTCACACATACAAGACTCTCTTGGAGGGTAACGGAGTTCCAAATTTTCACCTCCAGGAGGCACTACTATGTCACCTGGGACACCTTTCTGTTCCTTGAAGCGAGCGTGCCAAGATGATTTAGGAAGCACACTACAGTCGGGTTGTTGGGCATTTCGAGGTTGAGAAAAAAATTGGTAGTACTATAGAAGTATTTCTATTGGCCAAACATTTGATAGGATGTCTGTAGGTACATCAGATCCTGCACTGCCTACGCCATTGCCAAACTGACCATCAAGAGGAAGTGTCTCTATACTTAACTACCTACCCCTAGTCGACCATGGGAATCCATCTCCATGGATTACATGTCGGGCCTTCCTTATACTAATCATGAAAACGATTGTGTTYTCATGGTCATCGATAGATTCTCGAAGATGGCCATTATGGCGACATGAAAGAAGAATATCACAATAGAAGCCACTGCTAAGATCTTCTTTGAACGAGTGTCGCTACACATTKGGATCCCATAGTCTATCATGTCATATCAGGACAATAGGTTCCTCAAYRTATTTTTTTCCAGCCTTTGGTCAATGTTGGACACCAAGCTCACCAAGTCCACTGTTTTCCATCCCCAAATTGATGGCCAGACAGAGGTCATCAATATAAGATTGTACACATTTTGAGCATGTACAACTCAAAGAATCCATGCACATGGGATGAGAGCCTCCCCTATGTACAACATAGCTATAATTGGTCCCTCCATAGCTCAAATGCCCATAGGCCTTTTCAAGTGGGCTTGGTATTCCAGCCACTATGTCCCATTGATGTAGCCATGCCATTTCCAGCTATTCATGTTGATTCATCTCATGTCTTGTCTGAAGTTTCGAAGGAAAACAACTTCATTGAGCTCATTCATCACATTCGCCAATAGGTTCATGACATATTGGATGGATCCAATACTAATTACAAGAAACAACATGATCAACATCGGGTGCAACACAACTTCTAGGTGGGCGATGAAGTGTGGCTACATTTGAAGAAGAAGCGTCTCGTTGGACCCCACCACAAGCTTCTCCCACTCCGATATGGTCCATACACCATCACCAAGGTTATAGAGGACAATTCCTTTGATCTCAGTATTCTACCATTCCTTGGCCTGCACCTAATGTTCAATGTGGACTGCCTTCATCCCTACTTTCCACCTCTACTGGACACATCCAACATGGAAGAACAAATCACACCAACCGAGTTAAACCCATACTGCATGGAACAAACCACAAATGATCGGATTATGGTCACACATATCAATAACACCCGTCAGCAGAAGATCCAACTATATTGATTTGTCAAAGAAGGCCAACTCCTTCACCAGGGTAAGTGGCTCACCAGGGACCAAGTTCAGCAGAATTTTCCTCATCTCGTGGAGGAAATCAATGCAATGGGGACCATTGCTTCCTAAAGAGGGAGGAATGATCCAAGTGGATATTCGTGGCCAGTCATCTATTCCACTTGGACCCCAACCATTATTTCTTTCAATTTTTCAGTTTCCTTAATTGTAGCACAATTTACTATTTTTGGCAGTTTTTTGGGTCCTGAATTTCCAGAGTCATTTTGAGGCTCTAAACAAAGTTTTTTGGGCATCAAACCTCCAACGAATATGAGTTCATTCCAAACCTTGATATTCATTGTCAGAACTTGTAGTCCTGGGATAGATATTTCTAACGATGTATCATGTGCGTCAAGAGGAGATAGGATGCCAGAGTTACGAGCCCGAGAAATTGGTGTACCAATTTACACCAATGGGGCCCATAGTCTCGCATTTCATCTCCTAGGGTTATTTTTTTGGATTTTGAGGGTTTTCCATTGTTTATCAATAATATATAGGCCTTGAAGCCTCATTGTAACATAGAATGCAAAGGCATGTAGCTGCCACATCTCTTCTCAGAGATACGCTACCAATGCCCTATGTAGTTTATTTCCATTTTGTCTGTAAACAAATTTCAGTTCTTGGATATTAATGAAATGAAGTGTTATTTCTGATACATCTTTGTATTTATGGTTATTTGTGTATTCTGTTGCATTCCTCCATAAATTCGTATCATCTTATATGATGTCAGGCATTAGTGGGTCATCTAGCATGGGAGTGTGTATTTCCACTTTTTCTAGTGTGATAGTAGGGGTTACAACGACCACACTGTGATCAGTTAGGCCGATAGATTCTTCCACATATTATCCTTCGACATCTATGTGTGCCATTTTGGAATTCCTTTGGTTAGGTCACTTCCTTGCATAAGTGTAACTAGATTTAGTATGCCCAATGTGTCCACACATGTACCCACATTTAAATGTGTTTTCGACGGTGGGAAAAACTTTACTCTTACTAATGGATGTAGGTTTCTAATTGTTTCCGATATTCCTATAGGTATCCCAACAATATCAAATGATATGTTTTCATTTGTTTGGAATCTTAATTTTGAGTTTAGTCCTTCCACTAGTGTTTCTACAAGCACTCAGAGAAATATTGTCGCCAAGGGAAGTCAGGTTTATAGGGATAGTAATATGGGGGGACCAAAATGTCCATCAGGAGTGAACGGTACATTACATTGGCTCTGTTGAACTCATGCATATAATCTTTGATCGACTCACCTGCTTTGATACAACTTGTTGGAAAGAGAAAGCATAAACACAAAGAAATTTTATGGAAAATAAAATAGATACAACAACGATCACACAATGAACACAACGATTTACATGGTAAAACCCTTCAAAGAGAAATATCAACAGGGAAATGATAACCAGGTATCTTATTGTTCAAGGGAGAAATAAAATAGACAGAACATTATTATATCCATTCTTCACACTCATCCCCCACCTTGCCTCAATGGGATTACATAAATATATGGCATCTTTCAAAAAATTACATAACAATGATCACATTAATGAGCACCTATCCATATTCTATTTTTAGCTAATTTTTTCCAAACTAAGGAAGAATAATATGAGCTAATAAATGCACCTATATCCAATCTTTGGGAAATTAGTGGCCACCGATTCAACAATTTTATTCTCAACCATGTAATAGCAACCTAAATTGGTACTCAATGTTTTCAATGGTACTCTAATTCATAGAGGATTGAAAATGATTGGACAATAATTATACTTGCCAATGCATTATTGAAATTAAAAGTAGAAGCATAAATATTGTGTGTGTTTTTTTTTTATCTTAATCTTTTATAGTCAATAGTAATCAAATAATAATATTTACAAAATTTATTTTAATTTAAACCATGTACATGGAAGAAGAAATGTTGGTATATGTTTTTCATTCCTTTGATAATACATGGAGGATTGAAAATACTTAGGAATAATGGAGATTAGTTGCGATTTAGATCCTATTTGTTAGAGATTGGTTCTAAATGCCTAAACCGGATATCGTCCTATATAATGTACTCAATTGATTTAATAAAAATGAAGTTTGGCTTTTCAATGATGGCCTCCAGGCATTGCCTCTCCTAAGAGGAGTCGGTTCCATTCCTTATATTTTCAAGTTGGTATGAGAGTGTGGACTTTGCTGGAGGAGAACGTCGACATTGGAGGAGAGCGTGAATGCTACTGGAGGGGAGTGTCACTACTGGAGGAGAGCGTGGATCATTTCACAAGTTTGCTTCATTGGATGACCTCACTACAAAGTTGTTTCTCCTGATCGCTGCTCTCCTTGATGAATTAATTCTTCGATACACCTTTCCCACACAAGATCACTTCTTTGCGAAGGAGAGAGATTCTGAGTCCTTCTCTCTTCTAGCCCTTAGATTCCAACAGTGAGGGGATATCGTATTCATTCCCTTTTTCCATCGATCAAGGTGGGGTATTGAATCCGATGGCCTCATTCGTCCATGGTGGATAATTCTTACTGGAAAAGTGCAATGATTAGAAAAAGGTGTTTGTATTCTACAATCAGAGGGGTCTTTTCTACTTCTTGTCTTGTTGGTGCCACTGGGAAGACTACAAGGATTGATAAAGAAACAATTTACTTTCCCTACATTGTTGAGTGTTTGTTTATCCAAAGTTGGAGGTGAGAAGAGAACCTTGGCGCTACTGTTGTTTCCATTCTTGGTGCATGATCACTACTTTGAAGAGGAATTTGTTATGTGACGGAGTGTGCAAATATGGAGAATCCACTTGCTGAAACTTATCTCAATGAAGCCAACAAATTGGATGGGTCGAATTTTGTCAATTGAAAATTCAAAATGCACACCTTGATGGAAGGTTATGGTGTATGGATGACCGCAAAAGGATATGAAGCGCGACCTGATGTGTCTAAAGGTGTGTCACTGACAACAATCCATGATTGGGGTAAGCGGGAGAACAAAGACAAGGTATTATTATGAATGTCTGTGAAAGGTAACACAATTCCTCACATTAAATATTCTAAGACTTCTACAGAAACCTGGAAAGCACCTAAATATTTGTATGAGACTAATAATACAAATCATATTTGTTTTATGAAGAGTAAATTAAATAAGTTTGTTAGTAATTTTCTTTTGTGAATTAAAGAAATGAAAGATAAATTGGGAGATATAGGAGAAAAGGTGTCAAACACCGATCTTGTCACAATTTCCCTAAACAGAATGCTAGAGGACTATGACATGTTTATAAAAGGACTTCTAGTGAGAGAGAAAGCTCCTACCTTTGAGGAATTGATAGGTATATTGTTTCAAGAAGAAGAGAGGCACATGAATTTGAAGCTGAATTTGAATCCTCAAAATTCAATCTTATCACTATGGACAAAGAAGAGGTTCCCTGAACAAAAATCAGGAGAAGTAGGTAAAGGAGGAAGTTCATTTAAGAGAAAGTCATTTCCAAATCCAAATCAAGGTATGGCATATAATAGAAATGAAACTATGTGTTTCTATTGTGGTAGGAATGGACATATTTCCATAGAATGTTATAAGAAGAGAAAGAACAAGGCTAGGCATAAAAATAGAAAACATTCACGACACTTTGCAAAAGAAAACCCAAATTTTGATTCAATTAGACTATTTGTGTCTAATGTTGTATTGTTTATTGAAAATGATGATGTTGATGCATGGTTTGTGGATTATGGAGCTTCAATTCACATGACATGTAACAAAAATTGGTATATAAACTTTAAAGAAACACATAACGGTTCTCATATTTATCTTGGAGATGATCGTTCTTATCAGATCAAGGGATATGGAGATATTCCAGTGACATTGTCGAATGGAACTGTTAGACAAATTCACAATGTTGTGTATGTCCTTGGGATAAATAAAAACTTGATTCTTTGTCCACAATTATAGATCAGAATTTGAAGGTCAAATTCTTCAAGACACATTGTATAGTGAAGGACTTGGAAGATCATTACAAAATTGTTGCCTTAGGATTCAGAGTATGAGGTCTATACAAAATTGATGTCACCAAAAAAAATCATCAAGCATTGAATTATGACACTATGCCTATATAAACTCTTTGGCACCATAGGTATGGTCACATCATGTCATTATTTCTTGTTATTACAAAAACAAAGTATTGTTGAAGGACTCCCTATGTTGCATAACGAATATGTTGCTTGTGAAGGTTGTGTGTTAGGAAAGATACATAGAGATGAATTCCCCTATAATTTTGATAGGAGAAAGAAAGATGTATTAGAACTTATACATACTGATGTTTTTGGACCAATGAAGACAAGGTCCCTAGGTGGTGCTTATTATTTTTTTCTATTTATTGATGACTGCACAATATACACATGTGTTTATTTCCTTAGGAAAAAGAGATGTTTTTTAATACTTCAATGAATTTAAAAACATGGTGGAGAAGCAAACATGAAAGTCCATAAAAATCCTCCACTCATATCAAGGGGGAGAGTATAGATTAGGGAGCTTCATCAAGTATTGCAAAGATCATGGAATAGTACAACAATTTACAATACCCCACAATCCATAACAAAACAGAGTAGCAGAAAGGAAAAACATAACTCTGGTGGAGTGTGCATGAAGTATGATGAAAGGTAAGAATCTCTAAAATAATTTTTGGGTTGAGGCCATTAGCACTATTGTTTATTTAAATAATAGAATTTCTACAAGGTCTCTTGATCATAAAACTCCTTTCGAAGCCTTGTTTGATTCTAATCGAGTATTTAATAATTTTTGGATATTTGGATGTAATATGAGGATATTTGGGTGTAAATATTTTGCACATATTCCAAAGGAGAACATGAAGAATATTGATTCTAAAGCTATAAAATGTATTTTTATAGGGAATTGCTCATAATTTAAGGCATAAAAATTGTTTAATCCATCTAGTCACAAAGTGTTTGCAAGTAGAGATGTAATTTTCCATGAGGAGACAAAATAAAATAATGAGGAAAACATTCATGAAGGAGGGCATGTACTTCTTGAATATCAAGAGGTCAAAGAAGAGAAGCTCCAACAAGAAAAGACAGCTAGTGACATGGATACATCCATCAGTAAAGAATGATCTTCACAAAATGGAGAAGAAGTCACCAACCAATTGAGAAGATCTTCAGGACAGGTTCGTCCACCTGAAAAGTATAAATATTATTTCATGATGAGTAATATTTTAAATTTCATAGAACCCGTGAACTTTAATGAATCTAATGCACATGAAGAGTGGAGAAAAACAATGGAGGAAGAATATGACTCTATAATGAAAAACAAAACTTGGGAATTGACTGAATTACCGAAAGATGAAAAGATTATTGGATGTAAATGGATATACAAACCCAAATTCAAAGCAGATGATAGTATAGATAAATATAAATCCAGATTGGTATAAAAAGGGTACTGACAAAAGGAGGGCATTGATTATGCATAAAAATTTGCACCAATACCTAAATTAAACACTGAATGGTGAGTTAAAGGATGAGTTTTACCTTACTCGACCAGAGGGGTTTGTGAAAAGTGGTCAGGAATATTTAGTGTGTAAATTAAAGAAAGCATTGTATGGGATACAACATGCAACTAGGGCATGATATGAGAAGATAGATTCCTTATTTCTTCAATGGGGTTTTATGAGGAGAAAACCTAATCCAAATATGTATACAAAGTTTGATGAAAATGGACATGTTGTATTGATTTCCTTATATGTTGATGATTTAATTATTACAAGAAATTCAGAAAAATTCATTAGTGGAATTAAGAAGCAGATGCCATAGGTATTTGAAATGAAATATCTTTGTGAGTTACATTACTGCTTAGGTCTTGAAGTTTGAATATATGTTGGTCAAACCTTTGTGTATCAAGGTAAATATGTCAGAGAAATACTTAAGAAGTTTAAAATGGATCATTCTAAAGTTTCTTATATTCCAATGCAATATAACATGAAACTTTACTATGATGATGGTTTGAAGGAGGTAAATGGTAGTGTATAGACAGATGGTGGGAATCTTGAAGTATCTCACTACAACCAGACCTGACATAATATACTATGTTAGTGTGTTAAGTCAATTTATGGAAAAACCTATAGAAAACCACTGGAATGCAGTGAAAGGGGTACTCGGGTATCACAAAGGAACAATTGATTATGGTATTAAACATACTGATTCATTCGATGTTGAGCTGACAGGTTACTTAGATTCAGACTTGGATGGAAATTTGGATGATCAGAGATATACTACAGGTTATGCCTTTGGAATTGGATCTGAGATTGTTTCATGGAGCAGTAATAAGTAGCACACTGTATCTTTTCCATCCACTTAGGCAAAATATAAAGTATTGTGTGAAACAACTTGTGAAGTTGTTTGGTTGAGAAGAGTACTTAAATATGTTGGAAAAGAACAAAGGAAATTTACGATAATATAATGTAATAACCAGATCTTAATGAAGTTGTCAAATAAGGACAAAGCATGTTGGTAGTCAGTTTCATTTTGTTTGATAAAAGATGCAATCTAATAACATTGCTTTAATGTATTGTAATACTAATGAAAATGTTGTTGATATTTTCACTAAGCCTCTTGGAAGGATAGAATTTACATTGTTTAGGGAGATGTTAGGTGTGGATGTCAATCCTTTCTCCATTAAAGGGGAGACTTATAAATAATGGAGATTAGTTGCGATTTATATCCTATTTGTTAGAGTTTAGTTTCAACCGTGTAAACTGAATATCCTCCTATATAATGTACTCCTCAATTGATTTAATAAAAATGAAGTGTGGCTTTTCTCTGATGGCCTCTAAGTGCTGCCACGCCTGAGAACAACCGATTCCATTCCTTATATTTTCAAGTAAAATAAGATTGATAACATAAATTTTGTCATTTTATATTCATATTACTACAGAGTTGAAAATAAAACTTGTAACATAAATATTATCAATTTGTTTTTCAGTTTTTTCTAGTATAAAATAATCAATTGAGATCATTTATAAAATTCAAAATTCATTTTCTTCTCATCTGTTTATTGATATGAATACGTAATGCTGAAAATTTTCAATCCTCCACTAACATAGAGGATTGAAAAAAATCCAACAAACAATTTTACATTTTGGTGCATAGTTCAAAATAAAAGTAATAAACGAATCATTACTAGTTTTTTGTAGTTGAGAATAATCAATTGATGATGTTTATGATATTGATTTTATTTTTCAATATACATATTTTAAAGGAAATGTTTYTATAGATTTTTTAATAATAAAATTATGTACACAAGATTGGAAATGGTCAGCACTAAGCCATGAGAGGAGTTGTTTKCCGATGTAATTTTTTTATTTACAATTACAACTGAATTATGAATTCAATCAGTAATATTTATTTTTTMTTTTTTCATTGATCACATATCTAGTGATACAGGGACTCTTAGCAGTAGTCAAAGTGAAAGGGCATGAACAYCGTCTACTCCACCCATATCAAATTCTCTTAAGGTCCATGATAAAGGTATTTTGTGTAAATTTGTGTTCAATTAAATTYTCWTAAGGTCCATGATAAAGGTATTTTGTGTAAATTTGTGTTCAATTATGGATATATTTAATTGTGAATGTTTGATATATTTTATTTATAAGTGAATTATGAATTTAATCATTAATATTTATTTTTTCCTTTTTCRTTGATTACATATATAGTGACACACAAACTCTAAGYAKTAGTCAAAGTGAAAGGGCATGGACACTCTCTACTCCACTTATTGGAAACTGGTGACAACAAATTCCTCCAAGATTAGGATTTCAAATCCTATAATCCAGCGTTGGTTGTAACCAATAAGACTAAGTTAGAATATGGATGAGATTGCATTTAATAATTAGCTTTTCTTTGTAAATGTATATAAATTCATGTAATCCCATAGAGACACAAGAGCATGTGTAAGCTGTTGTAATATTCATGATCTGAATAATAAGACAACTGATTCCTTCGCTTGGTGGATGTAGCCCAACGTTTGAGTGAACCATATAAATCTTTGTGTCTTTTAATTTTGCATGACTATACTTAACTTATGATATTTTTGTTTCTACATTTACAAATATAACAAGTGGTATCAGACCAGGTTAGAGGAAAGGGTGTCGTAAACAACAAATTCTCGGCGGAGCCGCAGGTGTGAAACATGTGTATGATGCATCAATTTCCAGATCGTCGCAGAAGTCTCCTCTTGTAAGGTACGACGGCCCATTAGTGGAAATTTAGGAGATAAAAAATTCTTGATATTGTCACACCCTAGCTATATCGAGAGGGGCGATGAACACCTGACAACATCTCAACCTGTTTGTATTGGGAGGTGCGACGACTCCCTAAAAAATCGCATGGTATAAATCAAAGTTTTTGAAAAGTATGAAAGGTTTACTTTTTTATTAAAAGTTGAAGGATCGACATTTTCATGAGGTGAATGTTTAAAATGAAACAGAAAGGTGCATGAATTAACGTAAAGGTGAATTTTTATTAAAATGATTTTTTATTAAAAGGTGAATTTTTTAGTAAAAGGTTTTTTATTAAATTTTTTTTATTAAACCTTGTGAAGTTTATATCATTATTCCTCCACATATTTTTTAAAGGTCCTTGGTTATTATAAGCAGTGGTGCTTTTTGGAAATTTTACTTTTTTTAATGGTGAAAATTTGGAGTGCCATATTTGAAATCGAGAAGTTCAATCGCAAGAACAATTTCGATATCTGGGAGGTTAAGATGCACGATCTGCTCATAAAACAAGGCGTGGTGAAGGCTATTTTGGGAAAATAAAAGAAACCTGTGACCATAACATATGAAGACTAGGATGATATTGATGCGAGAGCACTGAGTGCCATACGCCTCTGTTTGGTTGATGATATTCTATTCAATATTTTCTCAGAGAAGACAACATTTGGTTTGTGGACGAAGTTGGAAAGCTTGTATATGACAAAATGCTTGACAAACAAGATCTTCTTGAAAATACAATTGTACATTTTGCACATGAAGCAAGGTATGAAAATAAATGATCATTTAAATACTTTCCATACTCTTTTAGTCCAGTTGAATAGCATGGGAGTGAAATTTGAATCTGAAGATAAGGCAATTACATTATTGTGTTATTTTCTCATGTCATGGGATCAATTTGTTACCTCTATTAGTTTCATCACAAAAGAAAGTATTGAGTTTGATGTTATTTTTGGAGCACTGCTGTCTGAGGAAACAAGGAAGAAAACCAATTCAGAAACCTCTACATATGAGGTGACGATGGTCAGAGGAATACCTAAAGAAAGCGGACATGTTCAGAGGGATTTCTCTCGATCAAAGTCGAAGCAAAAGAAGCAAAATCTTAAGTGATGGTTTTGTGGAAAATCTAGACACCTCAAGAAGTATTGTCGGAAGAGACAAAAAGCTTCCAAAGAAGACCCTCCAAAAGAGACGAAGGAACAAAACGCAACTGAAACAAGTTTAGCAACAGGTTTAGGTATGTTTGATGAAGTTTAATCAATTAGTATTGGTTAACATCATGATCAATAGTGGTTATTAGATTCAAGTGCTCCAAATCACATGTATTTTCATAGACACTGCTTTGTTACTTACCATTCTATAGATGATGGAATAGTTTACATGGAAAATTATATATCATGTAAAGTTTTGGGAATTGGTAGCATTCAAATTAAGATGTTTGAGGGAACTCTTAAAATAATAATTGATGTGAGACATGTACCTGATCTTAGTAAGAACCTAATTTCTTTGGGAGTCTTAGATACTGGAGGATATAAATGTACTATTCAAGGTAGAGTTATGAAAGTCTACAAAGGAATCTTATTGGTTATGAAAGAGAAGAAGGTTGGTAAGTTGTTTTTGTTAGAAGGAAGAATTGAGTCAGATCATGCGACAATGATATCTAAGAAAGACAATGATTTTGTTTGTATTTGGCATCAGTAGTTGGGCCATATGAGCGAACAAGGATTAAAGGTATTAAATGATTGCAAGTTACTTCCTAGTCTAAAGTCTGTAAAGTTAGATTTATGCAAGAACTCTATTTATGGAAAACATAATAGGGATAGATTTAAAAATGGACGACACACTAGTGAAGGAATCCTTGATTATATCCATTATGATGTTCGGGGACCATCCCCTACTGTTTCGTATGGAGGACCGTCATATTTTGTAACTTTTGTAGATGATTTCTCTAGAATGGTTTCGATCTATATGTTGAAAAGTAAGGCTGACGTATTTACAGTTTTCAAGTAGTTTAGAGATTTAGTGGAAAAGAGCACTGGTAGATCCATTAAATGTTTAAGAATTGATAATGGTAGTGAATTTATGTCAATGGAATTTGAGAACTATTGCAAGGAGTTTGGGATTGATAGGAATAAAACCACTGCCTACACTCCTCAACAAAATGGAGTTGTTGAACGCATGAACATGAATCTTCTAGAAAGAGCAAGGAGTATGCTAAGTAACGCCAACTTGCAGCAGGAACTATGGGCAGAAGCAGTAACTACAACTTCCTATCTGGTGAATTGATCACCTTCAAGAATAATAGAGCGCAAGATTCCTGAAGAGGTAGAGAAAGGTAACCATTTTAATTATTCTAATCTTAAAGTTTTTGGTTGTGAAGCCTATGCTCTAATTCTGAAACATCAGTGTTATAAATTAGATCGGAAATAAAAAGGCCTTATCTTTGTTGGATATTGTGATGGTATTAAGGTGTACAGGTTGTGGGAGCCCACAATATCACCATTAACAAAGATGTAATATTTGATGAATCATCTCTCATCAAATAAGATGTAGATGTTCAAATGAAATAGGAAGAAGTATGTAAGTATCAACAGATTCAGTCTGAAACCAGTTCAAATACAGATGACAGTGAACATGAACAATTTTCTGAAGATGTTCATGAATATTTTCCTCCAGAGGAAGACATGGTTGATGATTAAAATCAACAGAATATGGATGAGCCACAAACTTCCCTAAGGAGGTCTACATGGGTTAGAAATCCTCCAAGAAGGTATGATGATTTTGTTTTGTCATGATGATGAACCTTCGTGCTATTAGGAAGCTGTGAAGGGTTCTAACAATGATAAATGGAAAGAAGCAATGAAGTATTAAATGAAGAAATTATAGAGGAATGTCACATTGGACCTGGTAAAACTTCTAAGAGACAAAAAAATTGTAGGTTTTAAGTGGGTCTACAAGTTGAAGAAGGGTGTTGATGATAAAATGGAAAGGTACAAGGCAAGGTTGGTTGTCAAAGGATATTATCAGAAAGAAGTTATTGACTTTCATGATATTTTTTCACCAGTTGTTAAGTCTATTTCCATTCGAATTGTGTTAGCATTAGTTGCACTACTTAATTTGGAGTTGGAGAAGATAGATGTTAAAAATGCATTCTTACATGGATATTTGGATGAGGAAATTTACATGGAACAACCTGAAGGGTTTGTTCGGAATCACAACAACAATTATTTTTGCAGGCTCAAGAAATCACTCTATGGTCTGAGGCAGTCGCCCAGACAATGGTACAAGAAATTGAATAATGGTACAAGGAGTGAGTATGATCATTGTGTCTAATTTAAGAAACTGAATAATGGCATATTGATTATCTTAGTATTGTATGTTGACAATATTATTTTAGCAAGAAAAAGAATAACTGAGATCAATAGGTTAAAGGCTTAGATGGATAGGACGTTCGATATGAAAGATCTAGGAGAAACAAGGCAGATTTTGGGCATGCATATATTCATAGGAGGAATGGTAATATTTGGTTGTCACAACAAAAGTATCTTGAGAAGATACTTTTTAGGTTTGGTATGAACGATGTGAAACTAGTTTCAGTCCCTTTGGCTTCCCATTTTAAGCTTTCTTCAAGTTTATGTCCTAGTACAAAAGATGAAAAGGAATATATGTCTCAAATACCATATGCTAATGCAATAGGAAGTCTAATGTATGCGATGATTAGTACAAGGCCATAGATTTCACATACAGTTGGGGTTGTTAGTAGGTATATGGAGAATTCAGTTAAAGAGCACTGAGAAGCAGTGAAATGGGTGCTTCGGTATTTGAGAGGCTCAAGTGATTATTGTATTACTTATAACAATGGTTGTGAATCAGTCTGTGGATATGTTGACTCTAATTTTACAGGTGATTTGGACAAGAGAAGGTCAACTTCAGGGTATGTCTTTAATCTTTCAAGTAGAGCTATTAGCTGGATGTCAAAGCTATAGAGCATTGTTTCTCTATCCACTACGGAAGCAGAATATGTAGCTTCTTCACATGCTTGCAAAGAGGCAGTTTGGTTGAAAGGATTTTTTGGTGAGTTTGGAAACATGAAGGAGAAAGTAAAGTTACCTTTTGATAGTACAAGTTCTATTGACTTGGATAACAAGCCAACCTACCACAGTAAAACAAAACATATCCCTATCAAGTACCATTTTGTAAGACATGTCATGGATGAACGTGGAGTCTCTCTTGAGAAAGTGCATACAAAAGAGAATTGCACATACATGTTCACAAAACCAGTATTGTTAGATAAGCTACAATGGTTCTTGGATTCTCTTGGCTTGCAGAAAGGTGATGAACAAAGAAGGAGCAAGGTATTAGGTTAATTGTTTTCAAGGTGGAGATTGTTGGAAGCTAGTGACAATGAATTCCTCGAGGATTAGGATTTCAGATCCTATAATCCCGCGTTGGTTGTAACCAATAAGACCAAGTTAGAATATGGATGAGATTGCATTTAATAATTAGTTTTCTTCTGTAAATGTATATAAATTCATGTAATCTCGTAGAGGAAGAAGAGCATGAGTGATTTGTTGTAATCTCCATGATGTGAATAATAAGACAACCGATGCCTTCGCTTGGTGGATGTAGTCCAATGTTTGGGTGAACCACATAAATCTCTCTATCTTTTAATTCTGCGTGACTATGCTTGGCTTATGATATTTGTGTTTCCGCATTTATGAATATAACACCACCCATATCAAATTCTCTTAAGGTCCACGAGAAAGGTATTTTGTGTAAATTTGTGTTCCATTATGGATATATTAAATTGTGAGTGTTTGATTTCATGAGAAAGCATCAATTTTAATGTATGATGTGGATTGTATATATTTTAATACATCTTATATATATTTGTAGTGAATAAAATTGTTCTACATCTTTTATTTTGTGGGGAATAATATTACTCACATTACACAAGATGAGATCGATGAAAAATACCAACGGTCTCGCTCTGAATTGCAAGCATTTAAGGTGGTAGTATCATTGGTTGATCAACGAAATTAATGCCAGAGTAAATGAATTGATAATTCTATATCAAAGGGTTCAGCCAAATGGTGGCTTTTTTAGCAATATTATTATTAAATAAGGAGTAAAATATCCAGGTTTGATAACTGATATTTGATGAAAAAAAATACAAAGGGACATTATGAGGACATTATGAGGGTAATTGTTTTTTATATCCTTCATGCTCATGTCATGGGAAATTAGTTAAATTATGAGAGATTAAGCTTCTGTTTAGATCCCATCATATTTATCATAGATTCATAGGTGTCTCCATTATCATCCTACACCATTGTGAGGTGTCATTGTATTTTGTGATCCACATTTATGTCTAGTTTATGTTTCACATCAACACAAATTGTATGATTATTGAGCATCCTAAGTATGATATAACTGTTATATTTTTGTATTTAAGAAGGTAGTTTGAACTGATTTTAGCTTCCAATTTAATTGAGCGATGCAATTTCTCACAAAATATTCACTACATTTGATAGTCTTTTGATTTCATCATTTTGGGAGAGAAATAGACCAATACATGTTTTAAGATAACATGATGTGCCTTGGTGGACATTAATATTCTACAAGTGTTGGCCCATGAAGATTAATGACTTACACTCTAATACTTTGAGATTTTTATTTTTAATTACATGACAAATGCAAAATATAACCTAAGGTGAAGTAGAATTATATATAAGTGTGCATTCTTATTATTTTTATTTGTTGTTAATTAATAGTTAAAATAAATGTAGAATTAACACTATAAATTTGGTCTTTTTGTCTTTATAACATGAATATATATAATTAGGATTAGTTTATTACATTAGATTGATTACAAAGGATCATTCTAGATTTAATGTAGAATGAGAGAGAGCTAGTTAGTATAGCTAATTGAATTCTATAACTTTCCATATAAATTGAAAATACGGATGAATCATACTTTCAATGGATTCTTTAATATTTTTTTAACAAGATCTTTATTTAGAAAATACAAGATAAAGGCAAGGTTTAGAAAATACAAGATAAAGGCAAGGATTTTGATCAAGATGTTGAGCCTATCAAATCACAAAACTAAGTGCAAGACTTCAAACTTCCATCCATATGGTTATGAAAACTATCTTAGTTTTATGTCAAGGTAAACGAGGTTTAGGTTTTGAATTAATGATTATGTCTCAGTTATACCTCATTTTTTTAAACAACGATTCGTATGCATTTAATAACCCAATTTTTAAACTTTAATGTCATTAAACAAGGTATAGGGGAGTCTCAATGATCCTATAATGTAGGTGTACGATGGATAACATACAATTATGTGTCTTTCTATAGGGGACTCTCAATGATCCTATCATGTGATGGATAACATACAATTATGTGTCTTTCTAAAGGGGACTCTCAATGATCCTATCATGTGGGTGTATGTTGGTTAACATACAATTAAGTGTCTTTTTAAGGGAACATTGAAGATTTCATCTACTTCACGGGTAGACATCATAAAAATAGATGTAAGTAGTTTGAAATTAAAAATTTTCTTTTTAAATGTTAATCATGTTTTTTCTTAATTATGTTTTTAGGGTATTGGCATATGCATTTATGTTCTGCACAATGATATCACCTATCCAGAATTTATCTTTCATGAAATACATCAAGTCATGCGTAATAAAATTTGAATATAGTGTCAATGTAAATTTTGTATTAGAATTTAAGATTCTTTTAAATTTTAATTCTATAGACCAATATTAATAATTTTTCATGATGAATGAATTGGATATCGACCCTCACGCATGGAATTCGACGAATAGTGAAAATGGAAAGGGTGAAGGTCATGGTCATGAGGGTTCTTGTCCATCATCAATTTACAATGACATTTTATAGCATAGTGCAACTCACTTGTTATATATGGATTGCGTTTTTTTATTGCATTGAATATTTGTTTTGGTAATGCACAATATCTTTTAATTCAACAACCCTATGAAAACTTTATAATTAATTTTTATTAAAACTTCATAATTATTTTTTTATTAAAGTCATTTATAGATACAAGTTCCTATGCTTATTAGGAAAGATCACATTTTGGTCGAATGAAAAGCTTCAATTTTTTTAATTCCAGATTTTCCATACACTAATTTATTAATGGTTATTAAAATTAATTGTACAGTATAAATATCATAGCTGTAAATCCATTTTTTTAACAAATTTTATGAAAATATTTGATAATTATTTCGAAAATCTTGGCACCCATATATTGATGTATGTAATAACAAAATGAAATATCAAATTTTAGGAATAAAGATTGATGTGGGTGTTTAGATTTATAAGTTTGTGGGGTACATAAATTAGATAGGTATATATTAAGATAATCTACATAATGTTAAGTTAGTTAATAATAACGTACATAAATTAGGTGGGTAATATAGTTTGTGAAAAACAAATATAGGAGTTGGTAATAAAAATCTAGTTTAGGTGGGTAATATAGTTTGTGAAACACACGTATATGAGTTGGTAATAAAAATCTAGTTTTTCCACGACATAAGTTAATTCCAATTACAAATTTAATGATTATTTTGTTCCTTAAATTTTTTAAATTACAAAGTTAAACATGATTTTGTTCCAAAAAACATTTAAATTGTTTAATTGTGTTCTATCAATATCTAATGTTAAGATTTTGGATCTAATCATGTAACAAACTTTAATAATTTTTAGTTACATAAGAAATACATACCATTTAGTAATGAAATGTTTTTTTGGTAAGTGAAAGAGTTTCTATTAAAAAAATACAATATATCTAGACATATACTTATGGTGGCCATCACATGTCGTTCAAAAAATAACCCCCAAAAAAACTAGAGGTTGCTAGCCTCCCCAAAGGGAAACCATGCCATAAAAAAAAATGATAATATTGTCATACCAAATATGAAAATCTATTTCTAACGAGTCTACATCGTTATCATAAAAACTAGAAAGCAAACAAAAAAATACTAATAACCCACAATAGAAAAACTAAAATTTAGGAAATGGCCATCAACCTTCAAGCACATGAACCTGGGGATCCACGTTGGTCTGAACACTAGAGAAAGGAGATGATGGGGCCTTGGAGCTTGAAGGAGGATCCTTTCCCTAGTCAAATTTAAATACCTCTCCCTGCTTCTTCACGAGCCATGAAAACATAGTTTTCAACAATCTATATTGACACTATAGAGTTTCCATCTGTTGCTTCAGATTATGAATTTCCTATTCCCAAGGGACCTTTCCCTATTACACCATTTCTTTAACATACCAGTATAGATCCATTGTTCATTATAATTTAGTTTCCCTATTCCTAGTGTATTCCAAGTCATGGATAATGTCTCCTACCTAATTCTCCACAAATTCACTCTCCATCTGGGCATGACTAATGCTCACTTCAACTTCTATTTCCGTCATGGATTCCTTATTGGTCAGTTCAACCTTAAACTGGTAAGTCATGGTCACCTCCTCTACAAAAAGGGTGACCTGAGTCTTATTATTTGGAACAATCTTCCCTTTACACTTTTTGTGCGCCAAGGAACCACTAACAAATCTCCGTAGAGAATCATTGCAAAAACCACACTGGATCAGTTGAACCCATCATTGAATTTTTTCTCTCTCATATGTGATGAACAAATCCGAGAGTCACACAATGAAAACCATGTCCATATGAGCTTCTACCTTAGGCCTTCTCCCATGTGACGGAATGGTGGGGGCTAGGATGAAGTTATGCCATTCATTTGTTTCCTTTAACTAGTCCATCACAAATGTTTGTTACCTAAATCGACTAATCATACCTGCCCTCAAACTGCATTTATAATCAATTTTCATTCTCTAGAATTTCCTCTCCCTCCCATTCAAATGAATGATGCACTTGGGCCATTTGACTAGCATATGTAACGAGAGGCGGTGTAGTATAAGAAACAACCTGTGTGTGGAATTCATGTCCCATCGCCTAACCATACGTTGATTCATCTTGGTTGGCATGGTGATATGGCACCCAATCTGGGTGACTAATGAAATTTTTTTAATTATTGAGATAAACTTGTGATACTAATGAAATGATTTTAATTATTAGGATGAGTGAAAGAATTTTTTGGATGATAAAGTGGCAATGGAGTGAGCAGGAACAAAAACCCATAGGAACATGTGTGTGTTTCTAGGAACATGCATGTGTTCTTGATGTGACAGGTTTGAAAAAAATCGAACCTCCACTCAATGACCCATGTAGGAATGCTCCCAGGATCATGTGTGCATTCTAAAAAATGTGTGTGCATTCCTAAGAAACATGTGTCCAGGAAAACACATAATTATTTAAAAAAAACTGAAATTAAAATAGAACTTCCATGCTTTAAGAATGCACATGTTTTCCTAAAGAACACACACCTTATTAGGAACATGAATGCACATGTATTC
>ML803598.1:120034-132465 GCA_009831015.1 Picea engelmannii | reverse complement strand
AAAACTTTCCACTTATCTTACCCTTACTAGAGAACAAAGCTTTAAGATCTTACCTCTTTTCTTCAGATCAGGTTGCTTTCTTACCACAGAGCTTCGCAAGTGAATTAGAATATTGTGCACTGCAACAGTAGATCTATGCACAAATATTTATCTTTTCCTCAGTTCCGAACAATCACAGTTTCAGGTCCGGGAAATAGAACCATTTGTTGGCACATGGGTAGACCCAGGATTCAATGCTTCAACAACACACGAACAAAGCCCTAACGTCGACACCTGCGAAGCAAATGAAGTCTCACCTGAGGTAGAGGCAAGGGGGGTTGAAGGATTCAGGTGTCTATAACTAAGATGGGACACAGATCTGTGATTACAACACTTAGCAGAGCACTTAGACAACTAAATGCATTAGTTTATGAGTCTCATTCCCATCGCAAACTAAAACCTTATTACAGGTCAACGAAGTAACAATAAATATCAAGCACTTCCAATCACTTAGGACACAACATTAGGTTAGATCCAACATTCATTTATCTGTAATACCATTAAGCACTAAGAAACAACATCAGATGCATTCATCATACATTATAACAACAACATTAAGCAGATAAACAACATAATTCACATCACACAAAGAACATCAAGGCACAAGATATACATGGTTCACCCCAGTGTGGGGCTACGTCCACCAACTTCTTCTTCTTCTTTATTAGTCTTCAATCTTCTTACATTCAATTGCTCCTGTGCACAAATCCATAGAGGCAAACTCTATAGAGGACATGAGATCTGCGTGCCACACACCAGATCCTCCTTCCCAAAATCAGTTCAAGGCACAGAGCTTCACTCTACATAGTTTGTTTGCACAAAGCAACTTACAACCTCTTGCACTAAGCCAACATTAACACTTACAACATATTGTGCACATAGCCAATCTTACTTCTTACATCGCTTAGATACTTATTTATACATTTACAGAAAGGCCTAATCATGGGTAACCCTATGGGACAACATCCCGTAAACCATTACATAAACCCTAGTAAACCCTTCGTTGGGTCGACAAGTCCGCAAAACAAGTTCCACAATCTCATCTCTGCTTGGGCACTCCACCTTTGACCATCTTGTCGAAGTCCCAAAAGTGGTCAAACACGACCAATGTTTCCTCAAAACATGGTCAAGGGCCAACACTGCTGCTATTTTTCTTGCTTTAAAAGGATGAGAAAGAGAGAAAAAATGGGCATACTTTGTTATTCAATCCATTACTACCATGATGGCGGTCTTTCCTTCTCATTTTGGTAAACCTGTAATAAAATCTATGGAAATGTCTTCCCAATGTTGCCTTGGTATAGATAATGGCTGTAGGAGACCTGGAGTATTGATTGTCTCTCATTTATTCTATTCATAGACCAGACATTTCAACAGAAAATTTTGAACATCATTTTTAAGACCTTCCCAAAACAAATCCCTCTTGACCCTGTGTTATGTTTTCACAAATCCTGAATGTCCCCCTATAGGAGAAGTGTGTAATTTGAGAAGGATCTTTTGTTTGAGTTGGGAATTATTACATAAGTATAGGAGATCATGATACCATAGAAAATTATTCTTACATAAAAAAAATTCTACTGAATTGGGGTACTCATGTAGTCTTTGAATGATCTTGCATACATCTTGATATTGATTCCATTCTATCCTTTCTTCTTCCACCCAATCCATTGTGGTCTAGAAATAACACATAGTGAACCTTTTGTTTCTTCTTCTTTCCTAGATAAAGCATCTGCCACAACATTATGTTTTACTTGTTTGTATATAATATCAAAGTCATAACCAAACATCTTTGTAACCCAGTTCTGTTTCTCTTTTGAAGATAATTGTTTATCCATAAAGTACTTCAAACCATTATGGTATGTGTTTACCTTGAAGTGTCTTCCTATTAGCGAGGGGCACCATTTCTTAACGGCATGTAGTATGGCCAAAATTTATTTTTCATAAATGAGTTTGACTAAGTTTTTCCTTTACATTGTCTACTTTCAAAGGTAAGGGGCGTTCCTTCCTGCATTAAAACTGCACCAATTCAATGGCCCGAGGCATCACACTCCACAATAAATGTTTTTGTGAAGACAGGTGTGGTCCAGACGAGAGTTGTACAAATATCCTCCTTAAGTATTCCAAAAGATTTGGTTGCTTCTTCTATTCAAGAAAATGATTCCTTATTTAATAATGTTTTTAGAGGTGATGTTATTTTACAATAGTTCTTGGAAAACTTATGGTAATAGCATGTCAATCCTAACAATCCTTTAATTTTCTTCAAGGTTTTGGGAATTGTCCATTCCCTTATATATTTAATTTTGTTAGGGTCCACTTCACACCTTGATGAGATACAATATGACCCAAATATTCCGCTTGCTAAACCCTGAAGGCACACTTGGAAGGATTTGCATAAAGTTGTTTCTCTTCCAATAGTTGTAATACTTTGTTAACATGATGTACATGCTCTTCCCAAGATTTGTTGTAGATTAGTATGTCATCAAAAAACACTAACACAAATTTTCTAAGGAAGGGATTGAAAATATAATTCATCAAGCTTTGAAATGATGAAGTTTCATTGGCTAGTCCAAATGTGAATGAATGCTAGATCTAATTTATGTTGATGTGCTTAGTGCTTGAATATATCAGATTTGTGTGAATACTGCAATGCTATGTAATTAGGGTTTTCTCTGCGAAGTAGATACTGGTTAAATACAAATGAACTGTAACTACTAAGTGCTCTGTAACGGTGTTGCGATCACATATTGGTGTCCCAACTAAGGTTGCAGACATATGAGTCCTGCAACCACCCCTACCTCTACCTTGGGTGAGACTTGATCTGGTTCACAGGTGTTGCTGAAAGGTATGGTAGTTAGGGTTTTGTTGGTTTTCTCTTGAGTGTTGAACCCTGGGTATGCTCCTATGCCAACAAATGGTTCTGTTGTCAGGATTGAAACTGTGACTATTGGGAACTAAAGGAGAGAAAGCTACATGCGAAGATCTATTTCCCTAGTGAAAAACATTCTACTTGACCTGTGAAGCTTTGTGCCAAAAAGAAAATTAAGATCTGAAGAAATGAGGTAATACCTGAAAGTTTTGTGCTTTGATAAAAGTAAAGTAAGAATTTTTTGTTAAAGAGGTAAGATCTTAGAGCTTTGTTCTCTGTAAAGGTGTTGTGATGACATATTGATGTCCCAGCTAAGGTTGCAGACATCTGAGTCTTGTAACCACCCCTGCCTCTACCTTGGGTGAAACTTCATCTTCTTCACAAGTGTTGTTGAAAGGTCTGGTAGTTAGGGTTGTCTTGGTGGGCTCTTGAGCATTGAACCCTAGGTCTACCCCTGTGATAAAGGTAAGAATAGTGAAAGGTTTTGATTGAAAAGGTAAGATAAGTGGAAATTTTTGTTTCAAAAGTATGCATTTGGGTATGTTTGATAAAAAAATTCCTATCTTGAAAATTAGGGCACAACTAGATGAAATAAGGTTTGATATGAGTAGATATAACAAAAATAGTGAAAGATATGTTATTCCTATGGATAGAAATAATTTTGTGTAGGTTAGCTACTATCATCCTAGTGTGCAATACAAGAAAGTCTGGGGATCATTTCAAAGGAAAATAATACTAACCCTTTGTTACAGTTGCAGAAGACCGAGACTTCCTACTAAGGAATGCCCTGGTAGAAGACCTAGTTGTCTTTGTTGTAAAGACATGGATCATGAAGTTTTAGATTGCCCTATAATGATTGCTAAGCTCGAAAGAATGAATATGATACAAGAAAACCCTAAGGGAGGTAAAGAAACTGAGACCATGGCAGAACCCTAGAAAGAATCAGAGAATATATTGCTACAAATGAAAGAAACCTTAAATAATCATAGAAATATCAACTTATCAGAGATCTTCCAAGAAAATGAATACATAGAAGAAAGAATAGGTGACTTTGACGTCGGTTGTGTTCTGGATGAAGAAACACACGTAAATATCATGACATAAAAACTTGGGAAACTTTAGGAAAGCCTTCTATGATTCCTTCATTGGGAGGAATAGGAATATTTAGAGGAAAGATGATAACCCTATGTGGAAGCCTCAACCAGATATCTATGAGTGCTCATGGAACCTCAACAGCGGAAGATTTTGAGATTGTTAAATTTATTGAGAACAACGCCCCGTTTTCTATATTACTAGGAAAACCTTGGATTGAAATGGATCAGGCCAGAAGGAAAGAAGAAGAAGTATTAGAGAAGAAGAGGAAAGAATTAAAATATTTTATGACTAGGAGGATAACACACTTGATTGAACAACAGGAGAACAGATTGAAGCTACTTAGAACTAGAAACTTGGATGTCGAAGTTGAAAGAACACAAGCAGAATCACATATGAGTAGAATGCATACCCCAGATAGAGAAGATGTATTAATCTCTCACCCTATGAAATAATCTCAACAACACGAAGTTACTATGCCAAAAGGAGATAAGAATGAAAATGGAAAGAGGAATATCGAGAAGAAGATCATCAGGAAGAAGGCTAGAAAGCTGAGTAAGAAGAGAGAAAATATAGAAAGGTTACAGAAGGTTCCAGAGGGGACTTTGCAGAAGGAAGGTTTCCAAGACTGGAACTTCGTCCAGATATCAGAACAAATCAACATGGCACTTCACCATGGAAAACCGATATAGCCATTAAAATAATTATAATCATTATCTCGACGACCCGAATGATTAGAACAATAGTAATGGCCTGAAGACTCACCATCAAACCATTGGGACCATGCCGCAACAGACAAAACCTCGTTGATGAAGGCCTCTCAGCCATTGGAGAGATTCTTTACATCGTGCCTACCTAGTCTATCGACTGTTGCACCGAGAACACTTTTGAAAATTGTATCCAAGCTAGCTCATTTATACCGCACTGTGTTTATTGACTTTGACACTTGTACCATTGCCTTGTGCACTCATTCATCCACCCGAGTTATCTGATATAAGCGTGTATGTCGGACAATATCAACACCACAAAGAAAATCATTGAATAAGTTCTAATTGACCTTATGTCTGAGAAGGTAATGTATACAGATATTCAAGCGTCATCAATGAGAGGAGTGAAAGCCTCTTCGTCGACTGCCTGAGGATTCAGACCACCCTGACTAGCAACATTGAAGAGAGCCAAGCACTGATATGACTTGGAAAATGTGAAGCGTGGTGATTCGTGACAGTGTCCCGAAAGAATTTTATTATACCTTGGTTATTGTGTACCTCCCGAAGGGGATATGTGTAGTTAGAGCACAGCAGGATAAGATCGCGATGTTGAAGTTCAACGACTTCAACTTAGGAGACTGCAATAACTACAACATGTTATCTTCTTACAAGCACTTGACCGAGACGGAGGGGAAGAACTCAAAAATAATCCCTCAATCATGGACTATGAACCTTGCGTAGTCCACCCTCTTGAATAATATGAAGATTTCGCACTTTGGAAGGCACCAAGAGGTTAACACACATATTAAGATCCTACTCTCATGTTACCATGGTGACTACTTATGTCTAGATCGACGCATCATAGTCAATCTGACATTGATCCATAGGATCACCGTATTGAGCATGCAGGGGCCCAACCTGTAGGACATCTACGCAAGGAAGGCTACAAAACATACATTGACATAGAAGATCAAAGACACAAATGGGATATGTAGAAAAGGGAATGCAATGCTACAAGTTAGCTTCCATCCAGAATGGCGTAGTGCACCTGGTCTGCCTGCTGATCGCAGGAAAGATCGTAAGAATGAACAAACCTACACATGTCACATGATTCATTGTTGACCTTGACAAGAAATGTGTAGAAGGAATCTAGATGAACTGGGCGAAGTACTTGGTCAACCAGCTGGAATTAGACTGCCGCGAAGCTCAGGATTAGGGCTATGAGTTCCACTTTAGCTGGATCCTAATCCTCATCACATTTACCACTTAGGAAATGATGGAAGGTGCGACCTGCTCTGCTACTCGAGTGATATGGAAAAGTAGTGGCAGTCGAATGCAACCTTTCATACATATTATCTCCAACTAAAGAGGGCTATTGAAGTTGTCCCTTGCATGACGCCAAACACCTTACATCGGTTCTGACCCCTCATAAAGTTTTTCATAGACTGACACTTCATTTATATCACCACACATGCAGATGAGAATAAAGAATAACTTTAGTCATACTACAAGCTCAGAGAGGAGGACCTCAAAGAGATAACCAAGGACTAGTCTGCAGAGCTCCTCATCCTCGCTATCCCCACAGAAATGTCAGACCTTGAATTAATCGGTAGCCCCGAGACCACTCATGAATCAAAGGATACTCCTGTACCCAACAGAAGGAATAAGACCAAAGAGGTCCAAAACTTGAGCAGCGCATTGGAAGAAAATGCTTCAGTATCACCTAGCCGAAGGGGTGATGACAAAAAAGATAAAAAAGAGACCCATAGAAAATAAGATCAGTAGAATCAAGGTGAAGTAACGTGCCTAAGGACCCTATTGATGAGGCTGATACCTTGAACAAAAGTAACGTTTCCCCCACAAAACCCTCATCCCGAAAGAAATCCGGAGCCACCTTGACTAAGATGTAGACTGTGCTCACTGTAGATGACATTGACTTCATCGTCGCAACTATAAAAGATGCCTCGCAGGACATCTTTCAAAAGCATGAAGGAAATAAGGAGGAGATGTATGACAGGATCGAGGTTGAACTCAGAGGGGTACAATTGTCCCTTCAATCTAACCGCACAGTATCCACTGTGCCCCCGCCATCAAAATAACCAGAGTTTGGATATGAGCCTGCCCAACTCCACACACTAGATGATGTGCCCGAAGCTCACCTTCGTCAAACACAAGATGAGAAAGACTAGGGCACAATGGCCCTAAAACAAGCCTAAGAAGAAATGGTAGAGCAAGATTGGGTCACACAAAAGGAGAAGGATGACCTTCAAGCCAAGTTTAAGAAGAGAGGGCACAGGTCAAGCAAGAAAAAGAGAAGTTTCTTATAAAGCATCTTGGATTCAAAGAAGTCATTGACAAAGCACTTCATTCTATGATAGGCTTAGAGCCAAAGGCACAAGACTGACTGGAGCATCAAGTAGCACAACTCGTTGAAGCGGTCCAGCTTCAACAAACAATAGCAGACTTAAATCTATGAAGAGTGCCCAGTACTTCGCCAGATGTACAATATCAAAGAGAAGAAACTACTTGAATCACAGTTGTTAGAATCAAGGCCCTCGAGATGGAATGTAAGAAAATAAGCGATCGTAGTGCCTAGACTTATGAGTGACTCACTAAGGATCCTGAACTAAAGGCACTGTAGTAATAGCTCCAGTAGGCAAAGCAACAAGAAGAAACAATACAAGCCTAGTTAAATCCCCTGTCATTCGTTGAGAGGATGAAGCGATCCCAAGAACAACGCACTGCTCAATAGCAGGTCCACACCATTCATAGAAAAGTCATTGAAGTGACTTAGAAGCTCCAATCAACACAGGATGAGGCTTGCCAACTATTTACAGAGATTGAAGGCTAAGGAGAATAACTCGAGCAAGTTGTTACTACAGTTGAACAACATTTAGAGGGACCTGTCAACGAAGAAGTAATCCAAGTGTTCATCGAACAGGAGGTCATGACGCAACAATAGGTCGAAGCAGCTCGAGGATTTTGAAGTAGAGCTACCCAGACCAGAGTGACTCAAGATGAGTCACAGGTGAGTGTTGGGGGCCTGTTGGCCCTTGACCAAGTTTTGAGAATCCTTGGTCAAGTTTGACCTACTTTTGGGACTTCTATGGGTTTTCAAAGGTGGACCGCAAGTTGAAGCGGAGATCACGGGAACTCGACCCCTTTTTAGGGATTATTGGGTTTTGGGATTATGTAACGAGTATGGGTATGTTAGCCCATGTGTTTACCCATGTTTAGGCCCTTTTTTTAATGCATAAATAGAAATCTAAGTGATGTAGGAAATAGTTCGATCTATGTTATCGAAGAGAGGCTAGACATTGTGCTAAGTGCAACTTGTAAGTGATTTGTGGATGCTACTTGCATAGCTAAATGAAAGTGATTGTAAGAGACTATGAAGAAGCTTTGTGATGTAACTCAGGGAAGGAGGATCTAACAGAGTGGACGTAGATCTCTTGTCCTGTGTGGAGTAACATACCATGGCTTTGTGCATGTAGAAGATTGACAGAAAGAAATAAAGAAGAAGAGATGGTGGACATAGCCCAAGGGTGGGGGTGAACCATGTATATCTCGTAATGTGGTTGGTTTGTGCTCTATGGTTGTTATCTTGTTTATGTGGTTAAATTCTTAGTGCACTAATGTATGCTTAGAATAATCTAATATGATAGCTTAGTGCTGAATAATGTGAATGAATGCTAGATGTAATTTATTTTGATGTGCTTAGTGCTTGAATATATCAGATCAGTGTGAATACGACGTTGCTTTGTAATTAGGGTTTTATCTGTGAAGTATATACTGGTTAAATATTGATGAACTATAATTGCTAAGTTCTCTGTAAAGGTGTTGTGATCACAGATCGGTGTCCCAGCTAAAGTTGCAGACATCTGAGTCCTGAAACCACCCGTGCCTTTACCTCAAGTGAGAATTCATCTTCTTTGAAGGTGTTGTTGAAAGGGGCGGTATTTAGGGTTTTTTTGGTGTGCTCTTAGCGTTGAACCCTGGGTCTACCCCTGTGACAAAACAATCATTACTTGAAACTCTGGTGCACGATATATAAAACCATTGAGATGTTTTTCTAATTTGTAATTGATGAAATTATGGGTTCTACCTGAATCAATAAATACTATTACTTTTTTCTTTTTGATGTATCCTTGTATCTTGAGGGTTTGTGGAGTAGTGAATTCAGTCAAAGCATGACGAGATATTGTTGGAGTAGTCTCCTCTAGATTTGGGTCTTTTGATGGTTCGAATTCTTGATCTTCTTCCTCTTCACAATCTATGCAGAATAATTTCTTCTCACTGTAGTTATGCCCCTTATTGTACTTGATGTCACAATTGAAACATAGTCCTTTTTCTCTTCTTTTATCCATTTGTTGAGGTGTCAACCTTGTTGGTTTAGGTACACTATCTTCTTCCTCTTTACAGTCTACGTAGAATAATTTATTCTCACCACATTTATTCCCTTTACTATACTTTCTATCACAGTTGAAACATAGTCCTTTTTCTCTTCTTTCATCCATTTGCTGAGGTTTCAACCTTGTTAATTGAGATATGGTTGTCTTATGACCCCCAAAATGATCTCTTCCTCCAATGCTATATTTTTGTGTATCCTTATTTTTGGCATCAATATGACGATCATTTTGGATAGCTTCCATAATACTTGTAGGTTTTATTAAGAAAAGTTCATGTTTAATGTATTCTTTTAATCCACCCATGTAAGCTTCCAACAAGTGTTCCTCACTTAGGTTATCCATTGTTGTGGTGAGTACCAAGAATTATGAATTATATTATTCAATATCACCTAATTGCTTGATTCTAGTCAATTGATTGAATTAGTCTTCTTCCCAAACTTTCCCATATTGTTCTTCTAAGTCTCTTTTAAATAAATCCCAAGTGTAGTGATATAAAGGGGCCTTCCTTTTTACTATCCATTGATACCATTGATATGGTTTTATATCAAAGTTCAAGGTTTCTATGTGAATCCTTTTCTTATCATCCATAATATTATGTAGTTCAAAATATTTCTTTATTTGGTTCACCGAAGTAAATAACTTTGTACCATCAAACTTCTTTAATTCATATTTGGGAAGGTTGAATTTAGGACCCCCACAATAATTAATGCCACTATTAGAGTTAGATTCACTAAATGGATTATTATTGGCAGTTTGTTCAACATGAGTACTGAATTTATTTTCATGAGTCCATTCCATTTAGATGTCTCCTTTAGGGAATCTCTCATATATATCTTGAAATATCAGGGAATACACATTTTCAAGGGATTTTTTTATTTCTCTTTTTAAGTCATTCTTATTTTCTTCCATCTTATTTTCCGTATCATCCATCTTGTTTTTCATACCCTCGATATTTATTTCCATGCCATCCATATTCCCTTCCATTACTTGAATTGTTCTTTGTGAGTTTACCCAATTATTAGAATTTTCACTCACATTCTTAATTTGTCCCTATAATTTTTACAACCGGTTATGTATGTCCTCATTTTATTCTTGAGTCATAGATGAGACTTATGGAGTTTTAATAGGTGTTGTCCCCTTTTTGGGTAATAGTAATAATAATCCTCTATTCTATATTTATAACGAATTTCAAATCACCCAGAACTAATATTACAAAAGTAATTATGCCAATTGTATGGTGCGTACCTTTAAAAACCTTAATTTGGAGATTGTCCTCTTGGATGACCTTCCTTCTGGTGTATCTCTAAACTTTCGGCCCTTCTAAGTATGAAAATTCAAACTATAGTAATATGAAATTTCATCTCTATAATTCCATAGGACTAACCAAAATTGGATGTTCCAAGTGTAATTTATGGTAATTTCTCCACACCTTGCTGATTTTTGGCCTTTCCAAGAGATCTCACTTGTATAGCATGCCCCACACAAAATGATTGATATAGAATCCGGAAACTCGTACCCAAAATACTAATGAATGTCCACTATCAAATGCAATTGGTCTCCCTCAATTTGGATTCTCTAGAAAGAATTTATGACTCTTTTACCCAGAACACCAATTTAAGACTATTCAATAGGACTAGTTAGATAATGTATCTTCCACATGGTGTATATACAAAAGTAGGATTACCCACAAGTTGAAATTTATATCACAAATACCTTGATAATTTCTATGAATAACCATTGGATTTAAAGGTCTGAAATGTTACAAAAAAAGTTTTATAGTGAAAATTCTGAGATAACTAAATTCATGATGATTCCAGAGCCATGTATTACACAGGCTATATCTTTGAAAGTATAAAGTCTCAGGAGTTGAAATTTGAACCCCAAGTACCCCGATCTTCCTACTAAATATCTGATAAGGGGTTCCTTATGAAAGGACATAGAAAATCATTATAGCAAAAATTCCAGCGAAACCCCAAGATCTTAATCTCTGATACCAAATGTTATGAACCAATGCCTTAAAAATGATAAGAAATCAATAAACTTTAGTGCATTTCGAGGGGGAAACCTCCTTTAAAATAAATAAACTTCAGAACACCAGATGGGATGAGATAATATGCCCTAATACTAGGTATCCTTGATATATATATAGGATACAAATGGTTACAATTATAATGAAAGGGTTCAAAGAAGGGTTCTAGCGGAGCTACTAGAAATGTAATAATTCAGTATCTAAGGCATAATAAGGGGTTTTATGCATATCATGGGTATTTTTCTAGGGATTAACATAGAGAGTGTTGGGGGAAAGAATAATGGGGGAAGAGAGAAGAGGGGACAAAAGTAAAAAAGGAGGGAGAAAGAGTGTGGAAATGGTGGGCATGAGGGAGCGATGGAGGGAGGGGGGGCGATAATGGAGGAGAGACAAAGGGAAACAAGGAGAGAGGTACATAAGGGAGAAGGGGGAGAGAAAGAGGTGGGGGATATAGAAATAAAGTGAGCATGTGATAGAGAGAAATAAGTTGAAGAGAGATGGAAAGATAGAAGGAGGGATGTAGAGAGGGGCAAAGTGAGAGAGGGGGAGAGAGAGGTGAGTGAGAGTGTGAGAGAGACATAGAAGTTGGGATTGAGATAAATAGGGAGAGATAAACAAAGAGTGAGTTGGAGAGAAAGGTATATGTAGGAGAGAGATAGAGATAAATAAAGGTAGAGGAGAGGGAGATAAGGGGACAGAGAGAGAAATAAATAGGTGGAGAGTGAGATAGAGAGAGAGGTAAAGAGAGAGGGGGGGATACTATGGGATATATAGAGAGGGGGGGGACAAGGACAGAGAGAGAGAAATAGAGAGAGAGAGAGAGAGAGATATGTAGACATAGGTGGGGAAGAGAGGGGAAGGGAGAGAGAGGGAGGGGGATGAGAGAAAGAAGGAGAGGTGGGAGAGGGAAGAGAGAGGGAAAAGGGGGAGGAAGGACAAAGGAAGGGATAGAGAGTGTTGAAGTGGGTGGGATATGAGGAGGGGAGAGGGGAAGAGAGAAAGAGAGGGAGGGAGAGAGAGGTAAAGAGTGGGGGGAGTAGGAGCAGGAGTGATATAGAGGGAAAGAGGGAGAGAGAGGAAAAAGAGGTAGGGAGAGAGAGAGGAAGAAGGGGAGACATAAAGCGTGTGAGAACATGATAAAGGGATTGAGAGAGAGAGAGAGAAGTAAGTGAAAGAGGGGAATATAGAGGGAGATAGAGAGAGAGGGGTGGAGTGAGAAGTGAGTGAGTGAGAGAGAGAGAGAAAGAAATTTGGAGGAAGAGAGAGATATGGGGAGAGATAAAGGGGGAGGG
>ML803598.1:89762-103260 GCA_009831015.1 Picea engelmannii | reverse complement strand
ATATTATTCATCCCACTTAAGATTTAGAGTAAATTACATATTTTTCATATCATCTTATAATTTAAAATTAATACATTTCTTAATATTAATTTTTGTTGTAATTTAAACTTTTTATGTTTTAGTTTTTTAGATATATTTTCTTGCGATATTAATGGGAAATCGGGTTTTGCATGTGCATATTTGAAATTTAGGTCATCAAATTTCTTAAAAATAGCCAAAAAAATAGAACAACTTAAAACAATATTTAAAAAAAAAAATTAAAAATTAAAAATTTTAATAAGTGGATGAATAAAAATTATATATATATATATATATATATATATATATATATATATATATATATATATACTTCACAATAAATGACATATTTTTCATATAATTATATAATTTAAAATTATGTTTTAGTATTATAAAATAATAATTTTTTTTAAAAACCACATAAATATAAATTTTTTAACTTTAATAAACTAAATGGATAACATTTTTAATAGGTTAGAATTTGACACAAACAAAGATACCATAGGTCATATTTTTATTTAAAATATTAAATAAAAAAACATTTTTAAATCATCATAATTTGATTAGTTTTGTAATAAATATTTTCAAATCAAAATTTAATGTAGATGTACACAATACATTCTAACAAAAATTACTTTTAGTATTCAATTCTCTTATTTTCAAAAACATGATAGATTCTATCAACCTAGAGTTTGTTCTTGCTTTAGAAATGTTGATTTTCTTCATTGTGCTTGTTAAAAGAAAGAGTTACCTTTGATCTTCTATATTAGTGTTGATAACCTCCTTCTAATATTTTAATTTTCTCCCATTCTCTAATGCTTTATTGCAACAAAATTTCTTCTAAAATTTAGATGTCATAATATACTTTGAATTTTATTGTTATTCTATAGAGTTGCCTCTTGCTCAATTCTCCAATGATTTAGCCAAAACATGGCATCTTTATCTCAATCCTACTTGAGTATGGAGTTTTGACTAGAGTTTGAAGCAATCTTAGGAAGCTTCTCATATTTCATGTTATTTACCTTGTTCTTATACATTAGGTCACTTGTCATAGTCATGCTCTCAATGGGGGAAATACCAAGGACTCACTTCATCTAGTGATTAAGTAGCTTGGAACTTCATAACAATGTGAGGTAAAATGAGTAATTTACAACTATTTTCAAGGCCATAATAAGATTTCCTCATCGGTTTTTCATTTTCCCAATGATATCATTCAAATTATTATTGTGGTGAAGATCATTTCCAAGATATTTGTATGAAGTTACTTCCTCCAAACTATTATTGACATAAAAAAAATAACATAATGATCTTTTTATATTTGATGCAAAAATTCTTGCTTCTTGTTAATATCATAGAGACATCGTGAGCTACATTATAAAATGTGTGCACTCCTTTAATATGAAATTATGGTTCACTAACTCAATGCACTTATAAAGAAACCAAAAACCTTATACCATCATCTCACCAACGCTTATATGTATAATTACATTTACATTTACAATCAATACCCACTTCTCACTAGCCTATATGTCCATTTACATTTTTGTCTACAATTGGAGTTCCCCTAAGGATATTGCACATAGAGTGCTACACGAACTCAGGATAAGGTTCAATGGCCAGTGAAGGTTGCATCCTTGTTCACTTCAACATTCTCTCTTCTGCCAACATCCTTGTATGACCTCGTCTTCTGCCGATGCTGGTGGGTTTTATGACAATGCATCTCAAAAGGATATGGATAGTCCATCAGAAGCATCGATAACTATAGGTGTATCAAACAGTAGCACTGATTTTTCACTTGTTTGTGTTGCAGAGAATCCATTGACGAATGGGTATATTGGGTGCACAACTGCTCATCATCCAGTTAAGCACCATTGCGGCAGGTACGGTACTAGCCCAACCATCCTTGCTCACTTTATCATTCGTTCTTCCATTAATTATGCCGAAAGGCGTATACCTATTGACAATGGGCAGAATTAATCACCTTTTAATCATAAATTTCAATATTGACAATTGAAGACGCTGGCATATTCTTAGTCGTCCTCTCTAATCAATGGATGAGATTTTGATAAATTAACTTCGGCTCATTTATAAAGACGTCCGTTTATGTGATTACTTTTTCACATTTACTAAATAAGATTAAAAAATTACTTGCTATTGCCACTTTCAGTGATTAAGAAATATTAAGAAATAACAACAGTGATTAATAAACTGGACAGATGCGTATGACCGCGTGGATGTGAACTGCTGCCGTTTCATTGGTGTGGAATTGGATGCAAATTAAAACGTTTTGTAGTGCTCCATCATTTTTTAACCAGGGCGGATGCTTATGGCTTCCTCTACCCACGATTCCGCTTCCTCTACCCACGATTCCGCTTCCGCTTTTCAATTCCATGCCAGGGTTTGCCTGTGTTTTAAATGCCACCCAACGTTAAGCCTTTCGGCGTTCACCAGCCGTGAGTACTCACGGCTGTGCTAGTATTATCTTCAATCACCTCATCTTATGCTAATGCTAGTGGGTTCCATGAGAGCGCACCTCAAAAGGATATGTATAGTCCATCAGAAGCGTCGACAACTATTAGCGTATCAAACAACAGAACTCATGTTTCACTTGATTTTGTTGTAGAGCATCCATCAGCCAGTTGGTATGATGGGTGCACATATGCTTACCAGGCAGTCGACCACCATCCCTGCAGCTATGATACGGGCCCAACCAAACAAGGACAACGCACTCTCAAGAGATACCAATTCCAGATTCACAAACAAGATTGATGAAAATGCACAAGGGAGGAACCTCTCTCTTCTCTGATCACAAGGGTTTCGGGAGTAGCACTAGACAAGGAGAACGAAGTAAATACAGGGATATCACAATCACCATCATTGATTGTGAAATAGGAAGTTAATAACCTGAATAGTGATCAATAACACAATCAAACAATTCAGTTAATATAGCAACTCCTTTAGCTGTCAAAAGTGTTTCTCTTTACCATGGACAATCATTAATACAACTAAAATGTGAAGTTTTTTATTACGATTCTATCAAGATTAGCAATACTTATTCTTTAAAGATATGAAGAGCGAATCAACATCTCGGTTCTATAGTTTACATATTGACCATATAAAGCAGACACGTGTAACTGCTGGCACAACTTCAGTCGTACCCTGCCATCATTCATGTCTTCATGTGGTGGAACTATTTCATAGTCTTCAGGGAATCCATTACACAGTTAGAGGCGCATTCAGTTGCCTTTGACACCACCTTCTTCAGCAGTTGGCTATTAGATCAAGACTTCAACAAGCAAACCCCTAATTGGACAGGAAAAGTTTTATCATGTTGTGGGTCCTTAGCGCACATTCCAGGTAAAAAACAAAATATATCTCGGGGTTTTCTAGATCGAAGAGTTGACCAACGATGTTACCGTTTTCAGTGGAGAAGCCACAAGAGGAAGAACAGTTATTTGCTAGACTAGACCAAGAAAGTCCTACAGTAAGCAGGGCAATGCCGGAGGAGAATGATTGAATGTTCTTACAAAAGGGTCCATTATGTACCTAAAAGTAGTATACAATATGTAAGCATGGAGACTATGCTGCTTATCGTTGTTCGTTGAAGAACATTTACAGGACAGCAATAACCATTGCTTCTTTACCATGAAGCTTCTCTCGTCTTTCACATGCACTGAGGTCCTTGCTATCTGTTCTCATCATTGCATATCTATATCTCTGTCTAGGTCATAATCGAATCTTAGCTCAAAATTTTGACAATAGGATTTACATATTTATAACATTGGCAATGATAGGTTGTTTTCAGTTGGTATCTCCTCACGACAATAGACACTCCTTTCAGCTATCCTTTGTCTTGCAGATCTTCCCTCAATAGTTTGGCACATACCGCATAACATATTTTTCTTCATTTGTTTCACTCTGAAATGGCGAAGAAAGCCAGGATGCTTTCAGACTAAATTGGAAGGAAGTAATGTAGATAGCTAGGATCCTCTACAGAAGGAGGACGCACCTCTCAGCCCAGTGCCCAACTTAGACAACACTTACTTAACAATGTGCAGTCTGTTCAATGTAGCACCCAGATTATTGGGAAACACCAACTTTATTTCATCTATTAGTTAGTTTACTATTGATGTATTAATAATGATGTGTAGCATGTAGTTGCAACTTTTCATCCTTCAGGCTATGTGCAAAAGTTGTTTATTCTTTCATTGTGATCACTTGGATTGTGTGCATCTTGATGTGTATCCATATGCATTTACATATAAAGGCCATTTCACCAACATAATGGATTAATCCCTGTTTTCCTCTTTGTGCGAAGGTTATTTTTTAATTTATTTTATGCACTTTTCTCAAGGAAGGCTTCAAATCTTCATCACCACTCTCTTTCTTGATCTCCAGCTTTTCTATCATGTTGCGATTGGTACATTTTTTCTGCTAGGTTTTCAGTCCTCTAAACATTGTTTTCTGAACGGATGCCTATCTATTTTTGGTAATTTTAAACTGCTACTGATTAGAATTGAAATTCATTATCTTCCTTTGCATTGCTTCAGTGTCTAATGCATTTTTTCACTCGAATCTTTCCTCCAACTCTCCCATTTTCTGCTCTGTAATGAGAAGCAATCCTAGACTTCCTCTAGTCTCTCACACTTCCGAAGCCGTCTACGAGTCTTTGAGTGTTCACATAAAGTGCAATGACAAGTATGTCCATGTGGATTTTCTTTATTTCGTATATCCCTTGCGCCCAAAACTGAAAACAACATAAGCTTCCAATGTATCACCCCGACATCCTAAACACCGAGAATACACATGTTGCCCTAAATGGATTGAATTCTCTATCTTAAGGTATAGTAAGTGACATATGCCTCACACAGAATCTCATAAGGTTTGAGGTTAATACTAGATGACAAGAATAGTCTCATTCTTGTCTGAATTAAGGTCTTTGTCTCCATTATGATACATCATTCCATAAGGGAGTTTGGATATCTTTGAAATTTGGTACCCTCCTTTGTGTAGAGTCAAGTCATTAGACCATGTTGGTTATGCTTTGGGTTAATTGAATTTTTAAGATTTATGAAAAATGTCATAATAGAATTCCCACCATTTTCCTTAAATTATCCAATTTACAAACATGACCCTCATTTTTTTCAAAAATTATCCCAATCATAAAAATGATCCTTCATTTGTAAGCTTGTCCGTTGTGTAGTTGAAGCGCCTCAGTACATGACATAATTCACTCTAAGAAAAACTTCTTACCAATATCTAACCTATGGTGATGCTCCTACTTAGCCAAAGTTCATGAGTGGCTAATTTTGGGAGCATTTGTTGGATTGTAAGCTTATCCGTTGTGTAGTTGAAGTGCCTCAATACAGGACATAATTCACTCTAAGAAAAACTTCTTACCAATATCTAACCTATGGTGATGCTCCTACTTAGCCAAAGTTCATGACTGGCTAATTTCGGGAGCATTTGTTGGATTGTAACCATTGAGTCATGTATCATAGGGAATTGAAAAATCCCCTACTTCTTTAGAAGTTATAATCTTTGAACAAAAACTAATTGGTGCTCATAAGAAGTTGGTAGTCGAAAATGTGACAATGAGTGCCCAGAAATACACACATATGAATGCTTGAATGTTTCTTTTCATATAACTTTACCACACACACATATGAATGTTTGAATGTTTCTTTTCCTATAAATTTACCACCCCAAACTGCCATGGAGGCTAAGAACACATGTTTTTTAAGACTGCACATGAATTAAAGTAGGTGCATATTCCTAAGTGCACACATTTTTCTATTTTTTCGATAAAAACACTAGGGCCATGCTTTGTCTATCAAATAAACAAAGTTGCACCTTCTTTAGTAAATAAAGGATCATTTGGAGGAGGGTTTCACCTCCAAGATGAAATCTTGACTACCAAGAGGACACTAATGGTTGAAGGTAGGTAGATTTACTGTAAGTGCATTTTTTCCATCTCTCTCTATATATACAATTTTTCAAATACAGCATATAAATCTCATTTTCATGGATCCTAAACGAAAATACCTAAACCCATCATAACTTAATCAAGAAAGACCCAATCCTACCCTCAATCACTAGTTGCACACATTGAAATCGACAATGTCAATGAGAAACCTAATATAATATTTTAGAAACATCATACAACCTTAATCTTGTATCTTCCATTACCAATACATAAGGCCGATAATTTGGTATTTTCAATTATAGGGCTAGGATGTATCCATATTATAGGATGGGTTTAGATAGAAACTAGGTGATATATATACAAATTTTAAAACAAGATCTCAAGACATTGTTTATTGACCTCACAATCTCTTCAAATAAGGAAACATATTTGCATGGACTAGTGCAGATTCCAACATTTAGTACAACATTGGTTGGATAGGTGGTTTACTATTTTTGAAAAACCTCCATCCAATAATAGGGAGGTTCCATTGTATTTCTCTATAAAATTATGGTCAAGTTTATTTTAGGTCATCATTTCAACTACTTTGATATTAGTGAATTCTAGGTGGTGGGTCTCGAGTGTATGCAAGATCAACAAAAAATCAAGTGTGGCCCATTTAGAGGGCCTTGTCACCTAGGAAGAGGCCATAGCCCAATGGCTATTACAATTTCATTTCAGATAACATTATCCAATCTCAAACCTTGATTTCCACCTTAACTGAGTATAACATAGCATGTTCATTGCTTCATCCTATTCATAGTGTGATTCAGGGAATGCTTCATCCTATTCATAGTGTGATTTAGGGAATGATGGTTAAGGGGTTGGGCCTTTGGGAATGGAGCAAACAATAGATGAGAGAAGTCACATGGATAGACTATACATTTTTATCCTAGTTCATATTATCTTTATTTATGCTCAAGTTGTAGGTAAACTTATTATAGTCTACTAGAGATCGCTTTACATAATAGTTTCATAGAGGGAGTTGATATGAAATCAACCATTGACACTTCATTGTTTATATATATTATTAGTTTGATATATAATTTTTCTTTTAATGTTTTTATGTGTTTAATCATTTATTGTGTGCAATCATTAGGTTGTGTTTCCTCTACATGCATGAGTATCAATTTCTAGCACTAATGTGGTAGTTCCAACATATTTCTCATTTGGTGTACCTTACATATAGATATTGTGGAACTTTCTGTAATGGTTTTATTTATTCTTTTAGTAAAATCTCATACAAAGTATGTTTGTATTCTTATAACCCTATAAAAATTCTTAATTTATAAATACATCTCAATGTAATATCTTTATTTAAGATGTCCTAATATAATTCATTCCTTTAGAAACATATTTTTTTAGTTTGTATAAATTTTCACACCAATGACTATGGTGTTCACACTAAAAGAAAAATAATAGCTAGTTAAGTATTGTAGACATATTATATGTATACCCGTTCATGTTAGAACCTATTGCCACATTTTCAACCATTATTGAACTAGCTATTATCATCACTCCTTTTCACCAAAATTCTTGTCCTTGAAGCCATTGACCTAATCTCCACACTTGTCAACTCTGAAACTCTTAACCCCATCAAGATTTATCAAAACTCAACCTTTTTTCACCTTTAAGCGGACATGCTATGAAAAAACCGACGACACAACCATGGGATCGTCCTTATATCCCATGGTTTCTAACATTTTTATGGAACATTTTGGGACTTCAACTCTTAAAAGATTTTACCTCAAACCAAAGTGTATGTTTAGATTTTTTTATGACACATTTGTCATATGGCCTCATGGCCATCTATCTCTAAACTCTTTTCTTAACCATATTAATAACATTTCCCCACATATCCAATTCACCATGGAAACTCAAAAAGACTACTCTCTCCCCTTCCAAGATGTTCTTATCTATGGGCTCCCTAATAGATCCCTCACCCACAAAGTTTACATGAATAAGAGACATACACATAGCTACCTCCATGCCCAACCCAATCACTATCCCACTCAAAATTTGTTGTTCTTAAAACCATGGTTTCTCAATCCATTCAAATCTCTGCCTCGATTCCTCAAAAAAGATCAATCCCACCTAAGTAAAGCATTCATGTCCAATGGGTATTCCCTATATAAAATAAGCAAATAACCTCTATTTCCTATCTCTTTGATCCGATTTCACTTTCTTACACTAATTGAACTATTGACCACATCTCCAAAATCCTACATAAAAAGAATATTAAGACCATTTTCAAACCCTACAAAACCCTCAAACAAATCTTTCAAACTACTAAAGATAAATCTGACCCAGTGCTTGGCTAAGGAATTTACAATATTCCCTACTCCTGTGGAAAATATTATATTGGAAAATAGATCTATATGTCAAAGCACGTCTCAAAGAACACATTGCTAACACAAGCGAGAGTTGAAACTCAAAGTTATCTATTTCATGAATACTCCTCCAAATATAAACATCTAATTTTCTTTGATCAAACAAAAATCTCAGCTTCCGATCCAAGTAACTCATCTCGCATCATTCGATAAGTGTTGTAAATTGAAAAACATCCAAATAAATTTAACCATGATGAAGGTTACAAATTTAATCAATCTTGGAAATCCATTATTCATTTCCTAGGATGTCAAACCTAATTGAATCTCTTCACCTCCCCCACCCCCTCCCCTTTTTCCCAAACTTCTTATCCCTCCTAAGTCTATTAATACTTTTCACTTTCCATTCCTCCCTTTGTTATTAATTTCTAATTCAAACTTCCCTTTGTTTCATATTTACAAATTTAACATCATAGATACCCTCGATATTACCCTTATTAAAATTTTCATCACATTCTCTTGTATCTTCTCATCTAACCTCTTTCGTCGAATTTAGAACTTTCTCATATTCTGATTATTTATTTAATTTTTCATACCATTGTAATTTTTGGGATTTGTTCCTAATATTTATATACTATTTCACAACGCTCACTTTTTCCCTCGCTAAAATTTGTTTACCTTGTTTTTTATCTCTTTAATAAATCAATGATTTTTCTAAGAAGCTATTTGTTTAATTTATTTATTTCTTCATTTCCTCTTCTCATCCATCTCATATCAAATCTCTTTTAAAAACTGAACATCAACATTCCTTTCTAACATCATTATTGTCTTTTGTCCCTGATGATGCATGGAGTATTCACTCAAAACAAGTTTCAAAACATTATATCTAGAAACATTGATGACCATTATGAAAAACTATGAAAATGTACACTCTCATATATTATATGTATTTACATATTCAATACAATGAGTTATTTTATTTCTTCCAACCAATAAAGGGTGTCTTAGGAGGAACTAAAAGGAGAGAAGCAAGGATTATGCAAATCTTCTCAAGGCAATCATATGACTTGCTATAATATTCTTATTTCCATATAGATCTATGTTTTCCCCCTCCAAACATTGTTTAAATAATTGATGTGATGATTATGAACTACGTTTGGTAGATATAGTATTACTAGAGTTCTTAGATGACATATCTTTGCATACAATTATATTTCATGTGCCAAAAGTTTTAAGGAACATTTATGTTTTGATTTTTTTTTCATAAGGATACTATCGGAAAAATGTAGGAAAAAGGTAATATATCCTCCTTCTCATCTCTCATAGAATAGTTTGTGAGTATGCATTATATCTAGGTGGAATACATAGAAGTCTATCCTATATTGTATCATTCAATGTAACAAGGTGAGTGAAATGGCTTGTATATCCATGGGTAAGTTTGTGTACAATATAATTTTCATCTTCAGTAGGGAAGTAATTAGTTTTCTTTCTTGAGTTTATTTTCCATCCCCATGAGGTCCTATAGGATTTTTGATTTTGTTCTGTATAGAGTAATCCTATGTCCATGAAAGTTCATTTCCCTCAATTATAGTTTGATATTTCTATGTTTTTATTCAATTTCCCTTGCATTTGCTACTATTCCCTATAATAATCATGATGAGTCATGGTTTCTTTTACTCACTTGTTGTTGAAAGGAAACCTATGGTTGAGTATTAAAGGTGTTTTTTTGGAGTTTTCAAGCACGTTTCCTTATAGATATGTTGTCCCTCGACATGTTTTGGAGAAACTTGGTAGTGTTTGACCATTTTGGGACTTTGATAGGCAGGTCAAAGACTGAGCACCTAGGCGAGGCAAAGATTGTAGGATATCGCCCCCTTTTTATGAGCTTTTTGGGTTTAGGGATTATGTAACATGAATGGGATGTCATCCCATTGGTTCACCCTTGCTTAGGCCCCATAGATCTAAGCTGGCTTTGTGAAAGATATGTAAATGTTTCTAAGTGTGATTAGTTGTAAAGGCTCTATGCATACTATGTGTTGAGGACTTGCAGAGATAAGTGCAAGTGATTGTAAGAAGGATCTGTGTTGTGCCGAACTCACTGAAATCCTTTTTAAGGTACTGATCAAGGTTGTTCTCTTCTGAATCGGATCTATGGAAAAAAGGCTGGCAAAAAGTTCTTTCCAAATTGACTATTTGTTCTTTTGTTAAAGGCATTATAGAAATCTCTTCGATCGAGGAAAGACATCCATTGTCACGAATGAATGGATTAAATCGAGTTAGTAAATTGAAGGATCTGTACAAGTCATAGATTAATACAAATGTTTGGTCACCACTTTGTTTTCGTTGTAAATATTTGGGGAAGGAGGATCTAGTGAAGTGCGCATAGATCTCCTATCCTACGAGGAGTTGGTTTTGAGGATATGTTCATGTAAGAAGATTGAAAGAAGACAACAAAGAAGATGAAGAGTTGGTGGACGTAACCCCATGCTGGGGGTGAACCACGTATATCCTATGTTGTGATTTCTTTGTGTTATTGATGTGATTTATGCTTAGTGTTTAATCTTTATGTATGTTAGATACATATGATGTAGTAGCTTAGTGATTAATAACATGAATGAATGCTAGATCTGTTTAATTCTATGTGATAAATAGTTAACTATGCTTGGATATTGTTGAATACTATGTTGTTCTGTAGTTAGGGTTTGGATGTGTGATGTGAATAAGGATCAAAGAGTAATGAACGTTAATTGTTAAATGCTCTATTAAGTATTGTGATCACATATGTGTGTCCTAGTTAGGTTGTAGACACTTGAGTACTACAACCCCTGTTGCCTCTACCTTGGGTTAGACTTCATCTGCTTCGCAGGTGTTGCCGAAAGGGACAATATTTAGGGTTTTTTTGGTGCATTGTTGAAGCATTGAACCTCGTTTCTGCCCCTGTGCCAACAAATGTATACTAGTTATTCTTTATCTCCCTAGTTACTCTTTATCTCCCTTAAACCTACTGCGCAAGTTATATCTCAAATCTAACACAATGATGCAATAACAGTAGAACATAAAGAAAAAGAACACAACATCAATCACACTGGACAACAAGATATACATGGTTCACCATCTCCCTAGGGATACGTCCACATAACTTTGTTTCTTGATATACTATATCAAAACATACAACTTTATCTACACTCTTAGCTTGTAGTTCTCTCTGTCTTTCTCTCTCTCCCCTCCATGAACACCCAAATGCAGGGTTGATCTTCGCATCGAGATGAAGATCTTACAATGCATAATGATCTCACACAAAAAACTTCTCTCCCACACAATACACAATAGTATAAACAACAATGATCATCCGTAATAATGACAATAACAACCCTGAACAACAACCCATCACAGGTCCTATATACTTTTATTTATACATTACAATAACAACGTCTAGGTGTCAAAACCTCTAGATACCAAAACCATAGGTGTCTAAAACCCTAGGTCAACTCGACCCGTACTTCCCGGGCTTTGCCAGTCTGTCTTCCCTTATTTTTCGCGAGGTGCTCCAAATCACTCATTGACATCTTTTTCTTCTTGCTAAGTTGTCCAAGATCCATCTTCCTTGATGATCTGTCATCCTCGATATCCTCATTCAACAACTATCTTGCTCCTTACTTCACTTCTTCTTTTCTGCTTCTTTGACCACTTCGACCCAATTTCAGTCAATCTTTCTTCCACGCAGTTCATATTTCTCCTTTCTTTATTAATGTTCTCTTTCTTCCATAACCAAGGGCCAACAGGCTCCCAACAATCACATGTGACTCATCCCGAGGAACTTCATGTCTGAACCTTCTGTTTCACTTTGAATTTTGATTGGGCGGAGCAACCTATGCTTTCTGCTATATCCCTCTCTTCCTTGTGTAGACTGTGTTTTCTGTGTCTGGTACCCAGCTTCAACTACACCTGGTACCTAGACCCTTCTACTTATTCTTTTATGAGAGTTGTGAGGCAACTAGTTGTCATAGTACAATTTCAACCATCTCCCATTTACCAAACCTTCCTTCCATTCTCCCTTCGAAGTCTTCAATTGTGCAACTTCTCCTTCTATAACATAGGAAACCTCATATGACCCAAGCCAATGTGTCCTGAACTTCCCTGGATGCTTTATGAAATTGTTGTCATATACCAAAACCAAATCTCCTTTCTTAAAGGATTTCTTTATGATATGCCTGTCATGGTAAGCCTTTTCCCATTCCTTCTATACCTACTGTTGAAATCCTACAATGAATCTGTCTTCTTCCAGTTCTATCAAATGTGCAAGTCTGTCTTGCACAACACCTATGTCATCCATATATGTAAATGTTGTAATTTGTAAGCTAGGAAGTATTCCATAGGTAGGACTTCTTCTAGACCATAAACCATCTTAAATGGAGGTTGGATTTTCAGCTTCTTGCAAGTGGTTCTATAGGCCCATAATACTACTGGTACTCTCAAATCCCAATCATCCCTGTTTACACTGCAAATCTTCGCCATCATTGTCTCCAAGATCTTACTGAAAGATTTGAACGTACCATCCTCTTGTGGGTTGTATGGGGTTCTCTTATGATGGTGAATTTCTAATTCCTGAGTCAAGGCTTCAATAGTTTTATTAATAAAATGAGTACCTTGATCACTCATCAGGATCTTTGGACATCCAAACCCATCTATGATATCATCAATTATGAATCATGCACTTGTAGTTGCACTACAGTCCTTGAATGCTCTTGCTTCTTCCCATCTTGTCAAATACTCTATTGCAATGATGGTGTATGGTTCTCTTGTGTGCTTCCCTAGTGGGTTGATAGGTCCCATGAAATGAATTGTTCATTTCTCAAAGGATTGTAAAGTTAGTTGAGGTGCTAAAGGAATATCATCTCTTATGGAAGGTTCACCAACTCTTGGGGATACATTGCAGGCTATGTAATATTCCTTAGCATATTTGTGTAAAGTGGGCCACAAGAGGCCATCTCTAAGAACCTTCTGCATTGTTTCTTTCCCTACATAGTGTCCTCCTACGATGCCTTCATGTTCTTCTACTAGAATCAATGGTCTCTCTGCCTCCATAAAACATCTCCTTAAAATATCATCAGGTCCCATCGTGTATAGCTTCCCAGCTATAAGTGAAAAATCTACAACGTGAACTACCAGATGTTTCTTCTAGATGATT
>ML803598.1:76920-88654 GCA_009831015.1 Picea engelmannii | reverse complement strand
TATGTTGTGATTTCTTTGTGTTATTAATGTGATTTGTGCTTAGTGATAAATCTTTATGTATGTTAGATACATATGATGTAGTAGCTTAGTGCTTGAGAACATGAATGAATGTTAGATCTGTTTGATTCTATGAGATAAATGGTTAACTATTCTTGGATCTTGTTGAATATTGTGATGCTCTGTAATTAGGGTTTCAATCTGCGATGTCAATAAGGGTCAAAGACTAATGAACGTTAATTGATAAGTGATCTGTTAAGTATTGTGGTTACAAATATGTGTCCCAACTAGGTTGTAGACACTTGAGTCCTACAACCCCCCTTGCCTCTACCTCGGGTGAGACATCATTTGCTTCGTAGGTGTTGTTGAAAGGGCTGGTAGTTAAGGTTTTGTTGGTGCACTTTTGAAGCATTGAACCCCGGGTCTACCCCTATGCCAACAAATGGTTCTGTTTCCAAGATCTTAAACTGTGATTGCTAGGAACTGAAGAAAAAGTAAAGCTTTATGCATAGATTTGTTGTTGTAGTGCGTAGTACTCTACTTGACTTGTGAAGCTCCATGCCAAGAAGAGAATATCAATCTAAAGAAAGAGGTAGGATCTTAAAGCTTTGTTCTTTGATAAAGGTAAGATAAGTGGAAATTTTTGTTTCAAAAGAATGGATCTAGGTATATCTGATAGATTTCATCCTAGTCTGAAAACTAGGGCACAAATCAAAAAAAATAAATATGATATGAATAAATCTTATAGAAATAATGAAATACATGTCATTCCTATGCATAGAAAGAGTTGTTTGCAGTTCCATCACTGTGATCTCATTGTGCAGTACAATAAAGGTTGGGGATCATTTACAAGAAAGAGAGGATTAACTCTTTGTTATAGTTTTAGAAGACCAGGACATATTGCTAAGGAATTCCCTGGTAGAGGTCCTATTTTCCTTTGTTGTAAATATAATGGACATAAAGCTTTAGATTTCCCTAGAATGATTGCTAAAGTTGAGAACATGAACATGAAACAATAAAGACACGAGGAAGATCAAGAGACTAAGAATATACTAGAGAACCAAAAAGAATCCGAGGATATACTATTGCAGAAGAATGAAACACTAAATGATCACAGAGACATTTTCTTATTAGATATTTTAAAAGATAAAGAGTGCATAGAAAGAAGAATAGGAGACTTCGACATATACTATGTATTGGATGTAGAAACCCAGGTTAATATCGTGACATAAAGTACTTGGGATGTTTTAGGAAAGCCTGCTATGATTTCTTCATTGGGAGGAATAGGATTGTTTAAAGGAAACACGATAACCCTATGTGGAATACTTACTCATATACCTATGAGTGATCATGGAACATCGACATAAGAATAATTTAGGGTCATTAAGTTTGTTGAGAAAAACACCCCTTTTGCAATTTTGTTAGGAAAGACTTGGATTGAGAGAGATCATATTCAAAGGGAAGAATAAGAGGAATCTATAGAAAAGAAAAATAAAGAATTAAGAGATTTCATGACTAAGAGAATAGCACGCTTACTAGAAGAACATGAGGACAAGTCAAAGAAACTAAGGGCTAGAGACATGGTTGTCGAAGTTGAAAGAATGCAAGAAGGATTAAAGAACTTATCGATGCAGAAGAGAAGATCACCTACTCCAGAAACAGTAAGAGAAAAAGTATTACCATCGAACCCTATGAAAGACTCTCATCAACACGAAGTTACTATGGCAAGAAAAGATAATAAAAAGAATGGAAAGAGGAATCCAGAGATGTAGATCACCAGAAATAAAGCAAGAAAGCTCAGTAAGAAGAAAGAAAAGATAGAAAAATTGCAGGAGGTCCCAAACAAGACTTCGCAGAAGGAAGCCTTATAGAACTTGAACCTCTCTGGAATAGAAGAACAACATAGACTAACACTTTTCCATGGCGAAGCAATATGACCATTGGAGGCATCCTGACCATGAGAACGATGCTCCAAAACGACTAGAAATGTAGTTATTTCCGTAAAAATCACCATTGGACCATTTGGACCGCGCCATAATGGATGGAATTGTATTGATTGAGGCACTCCTTCCCATTGGAGGAGTCTGTTACGATGTTGTCTATTTAACCTATTGAATGTTGAACAGAGGACACTTTTGCGAATTGTGATTATATGAGCCCATAGAGAACTAATTTCTTTCGCGTAGTGCTTATTGACACCTCCCCACCCATTCTTATTAACTTAAGCATTTGTCCACCTATCCGAGACATTTTATCATGAGCGTGTATGTCGAGCAACCTTAGTGGACTAGAGAAATCCTTTGAAGATATTTTGATTGACCTCATGGATGAGAATGTCATGTCTGGAAGAGCACATTCCTCATCGATGAGAGAATTGCAATCCTCCCCATCGAATGCACATTGACCTAGGCCATCCTAAACTATGACAGAGAAACAGGACCAAGCATCGCGACAACTTGGCGAACGCAAAGCTCATCCTATTGATCCTGCCCGACTATATCCTGCCTCTAGCAAGGGCAATTAGTTGTGACATTATCTCAAGGGACATTGACTATACATTGATCACTACATACCTCCCGAAGGGGATACATTCAATTGGACTACAATTGGGACAAATTATGACACTAAAGAATTATGGAATTATGGAATTCTCACACCACATAAGTACTTAACAAGGACAATAGGGAAAAAGCTGAATATAATCCCCCAACCAAGGACCATGGACATCGGAAGATCAAAAATACTTAATGTGATGAAGATACCACACTTCGACAAACATCAGGAGGTTAACATCTACGTTAAACTCCTCCTGTCCTACTACCATGGTGGTTGCTTGTGGTTGGATAGGCGCATCACTGTAGATCCGACATTGATCCACTGGATCACTGGATTGAGCATGGAAGGACTGGACCCTCAAGACTTTTACCCAGGGAAGGCTACAGATCATGCCCTGGCGCAACGAATGAAGGAAACTTATGGTGATGTGGAGAAAGGAAAGAGAGGCTACAAGATAATGCCCATCCAAAATGGCGCAGTGCACCTAGATTTCTAGTTGATCGCTGGTAAGCTCATTAGGAAGAACAAAATGACACAATTCATGGGGTTCATCATCGACCTCACAAGAAAGTGCATTGAAGGGATGCAAATGAACTGGGCGAGCTACCTTGTCAACCAGTTGGAGCAATATTGTCATTAAGTGCAAGACTAGGGCTACGAGTTTCACTTCAACTGGTTGTTGATTCTCGTTGCCTTCATCGCTTGGGAGATGTCGGATGGAGCAACATTCCCTAATGTTGAGCCATCTAAACCATTGGCCATGAGGTTCATTACCCTCTGGTATTTGATTGACGTAGTGAAGTAATGGAAATCCAATTCAGTGTTCTACACCTACCACTTGTTGTTGAACAGGGCCATTGAATCCTTCCCTCACATGACACTTAATATGCTTCATAGGTTCAGGCCAATACAAAAGTTCCACATAGATAGGAACTTCATTTACATCACTGTGCGCAAAGATGAACCCAAGGAATATGTCCAATCCTATTACAAACTCACCGAGGAAGATATGGAGGAAATAACCAAGGAATGGCCTGCAAAATTCCTTGTACTAGTCGAAGAGACAGGACTCTCTGAACCTAACCTCATCGAAAGTCCTATAGTCACCCACGAAGAGTATGATGGACCCAACAACACCAAGAGGAAGAATAAGGAAGAAGTATAGTAAATGCACACTGCATCAAAGGATGGTACACTAGATTCACCTGAAGGGGGAAGAGGTGACGAAGTAGACAAAGAATAGGATGGAGGAGAAGAAGACAAGTATGAACAAGGTGACGTAACACCACCTAAAGATCCCCTTACGGAGATAGAGAAATCCAAGAAAATAAAGGTTTCTCCAAATAAACCTTGAGAATGGAAGAAATGAGGCACCAATAAGCCCCACTTACAGACTATACTTACAATGGATGATATTGAAATCATCATCGCAATTGTATTAGATAGTTTTGAGGAAATTTTGTAGTGAAGCAAAGCCAAGGAGGATATAATGTATGACCGGATTGAGGCAGAGCTCAAAGGGGTACAATAGTCTCTATATTCGATCTGTACAGTGTCTACTATGTCATTGTCATCAAGGGGCATAAAAGAAGGAGATGATCCTTCTGAGCTACATAGAATAGAAGATGTGACATAGTCTTGACTTCGTTGGGTCCAGGGAGAAAAAGAGCAGGCCAGAGAGGCTCTAAAGAAAGAAAATGAGGAATACCTATAGAAACATCGAGTTGTGCAGCAAGAAAAAGACAACTTCCAGGTGAATTTTGCAGAGGATAGAGAGCAGCTCCATAAAGAAAAAGAACAGTTGCTCGCATAACAGATTGGATTTAAAGAAGTAGTCACTAGAACACCTCACTCTGTGTTGGGCCTGGCATAGATGGAAGAGGAAACAACTGAGACCCAAGTGGGAAATCTTGTTGAATCCATTCAACAGATCCAAGCAAGAGTAGCAGAACTAGAATTGCAAGCAGTGTCGATCACTCTTCAGGAAGTGCGAGATCAGAGGGAAGAAACTTAGCAATCAAAGTGTGTATAACTATGAGCACCTTGCAGTGGACCAAGAACTAAGGACATTGGAGTCACATCTCTAGGAATCCAAACAAAAAGCAGCGATAATACATGCATATTTGAAGCTACTGTCAGTGGTTGACAATATGAAAAGGTCACAAGAACATCACGGAATTCAACAACACATCCATTCCATCTAGAGTAAAGTCACAGAAGTGACCCAGAGACTTCATCTAGTATATGACGAAGCTTGCACACCTTTTGAGGATATCAAAGGACAAGGCACACAAATGGAACAAATGGTCACCACAGTGGAACAACGCTTGGAAGGACCTGTCACTGAGAAATTCATTCAGGAGCTCACCAAGTAGGAGGCTCGAGCAAAGAAGAAAGTCGAGGCATCTCAGGCCAAGCTCGAGGCCTTTGATGTAGAGTTTCCCAGATCAAAGTGAATTTGGATGAGTTGCAAGTGAGTGTTGGGGTCTTGTTGGCCCTCGACCAAGTTTTGGAGAACCTTGGTCGTGTTTGATTATTTTTGGGACTTTGACAGGCATGTCGAATATGGAGCACCCATTTGAAGCGGATATCATGGGATATTGCCTCGTTTTTATGGGCTTTTTGGGTTTATGGCTTATGTAACGGGTATGGGATGTTGGTCCATGGGTTTACCCTTTCTTAGGCCCCATCTGTAAATGTATAAATAACTAGCTAGGAATTGTAAGAAGGAGAATATAAGATAGGTCTAAGTTGGATTTGTGAAAGATATGTAAAGGTTGCTAAGTGTGATTAGTTGTAAAGGCTCTATGCATACTATGTGTTGAGAACTTGTAGAGATAAGTGCAAGTGATTGTAAGAAGGCTATGTGTTGTTCTGAACTCGGGGAAGGAAGTTCTGGCGAAGTGCACACAGATCTCATGTCCTATGCGGAGTTGGTTTTTAGGCTTTGTGCATGTAATAATATTGAAAGAAGATAATAAAGAAGAAGAAGAGTTGGTGGACATAGCCCCACGCTGGGGGTGAACCATGTATATCTTGTGTTGTGATTTCCTTATGCTATTGATTTGATTTATGCTTAGTACTGAATCTTTATGTATGTTAGATACATCTAATGTAGTAGCTTAGTAATTAAACATGAATGAATTCTATATTTGTTTGATGCTATGAGTTAAATGGTTAAGTCTTCTTGGATCTTGTTGTTAGGGTTTGAATATGCGATGTGAATAAGGGTCAAAGACTAATGACCGTTAATTGCTAAGTTCTCTGTTATGTATTGTGATCACATATCTGTGTCCCAAGTAGGTTGTAGACACTTGAGTCCTACAACCCCCCTTGCCTCTGCCTTGGGTGAGACTTCATCTTCTTCACAAGTGTTGTCGAAAGGGCCGGTAGTTAGAGTTTTGTTGGTGCGTTGTTGAAGAGTTGAACCCTGGGTCTGCCCCTGTGCCAATGAGATCTAAGTGTTTATTTGATTGGAAATATTATAGGGAATGTCTAAATAGCGTATGTGTCTCTGGTTCTATTATTATTTACTCATTTGGTCCATGATTGGGTTTATAAATCACACATAGTATTTGTCATCCTTGGGTCATTTTCATTTGTTTTGTCTTATAAATAGTGACCTTGTCAAAAATGTGTTACATTTTATTTCTAGATCTTATAATCCCTGCCCTTTGGAATGAATGGACTATTAGTGAATGTTTTTACATATTCTATTAGTTATGCACTCATACCAAAGCAACACGAACTATTTTAAATCAAAATTTTGAAAGTTTTATGCAATTTCCAAACTCAAATTTGATTTTTTAGCCTAAGTTTTCAATTTGAGGTCTTCTTTGGCCTCTTCACGAGGCACAAACAGACCATATATTAGGTTAAAAGGTGTTTAAAGTGCATATTTGATTATTGATTTTGATGGTTAATTTTCTCGAGTTCAAGTAATTCTAGAACTAAGTCTAGCATTGCTTCCCGACATTAAATGTAAAACCACACCGTTTTCCGAATCTTAAAGCTTCTCCAATGTTTATTGGAATGTCCATCTGTCGCCCTGTCACACGTTTCCTCTTTACCTTTTCACACATTGTCATTTTTTGGATCTCGTCTTCTTTGTTTGGCTCTTGACATGGTTCCCATGTGTTGCACCGCCAAGATGAAAAAGACTTTATCCTTTCACCATCAATAGCCCGCAGTTTACAATAGTTTTAATTTTATAACTGTATGATTTGTTTTTTTTTCTCTTTTTACCGTGTATATTCTCTGCAACCAAATATCCAGGTAGAATTCTACACAAATAGACGCTTCACGCTTCAAGGTGGAGTATTTTTCCTTACCAGGTATATTCTACAACAAAGTGGATTATTTTTCTTGCAATTGTTCATCATATTTTTGCATAATGAACTTACCACCATATATGCAGGTAGTATTTTCTGCAACCCAAGGTTTCATGGTGTAGTTCCACGATGGTGAGACCCTTTGTCTAAGAAATTTTCCCTGGATTTTTTCTATATTGCATAGAACCCGGTCACAGATATAATTAAAATAGGAAAACTAACCTTAACCAAAAGCTTTGAAGTACCTTATAGCTTGGCTATTGACTGTATCTTTGGTGGTCTCAGTGATGATCCAAATGATCAGTTGCAACACCCAGGACCAACCCCAACTATGAACCATGATGCCTACGATGGGTGGGTTCCAACCAACAAAAATGTTGCCATTCAATCTACCTTCCCCGAATCTGAAAGAAGTAATCGTCCCTTCTCTTTCTCTTGCTTATAGATACTCTTATTGATATTGATCCACTTTTGTTGATCCACTTTTGTTTTTTCATGATATCCACTACTGATTTATAAGGAATTCTTATAAGCGATAAATAGGAGCAGTTGCTCGAGCCCTAGTTTTTCCAACACATTTAAACCAAAATTTGAGAGAACTTGCAAGAGATTCTAAATAAGCACAAACATACAAAATAATACTCATAGGTTAAACATTAAATCCTATACTATAAACAAAAGGACTAAATTTTGATTATTTAGGGAGGGTGATGGACGATGGCCCATATACCAAGGATGCACCTACATGAAGAAGGTATGCTTTCTTTGCACAATTTTTCCTATCCATATGGATAGATATGGATATATATTACAAGATATACTTTACAACCATGCTACTTTCGGCTATGAGACCGCAAATTAGGGGTATGTTTTTCATCAAAATCACATAGGAGTTACACATGGAGGCATCCATATAGAATACCACATTAGTTGCGAACCACTTTTAATGACACCTCCTCATTATCACACTGAAATCATATATGTTTCCCAATATCTATCCACAAACAGAATTACGAAAAATAAGTTTTTGATAGCTTCAAGACCCCAACAACGTGGTATGTTTTGAACTAGCTCATTTTATATTTTGGCCAGAACTCACAGTTTTCCTAAAAACAATAATGCAATAAAAGGAAAATTTATTTACAAACAAAAAATATAAATATCCATAGAATTACCATCAAAATGAGAATCACAGCCTCTATCACGAGGAATCTTTATTCCTCCAATAATCGAGGGTAATCTAGGTTTGATTCTATGAAAATCAAAACCATGTATAATTCTTGTTTTCAATCTCAACTGCAATACTAGAATCTTTGTGTATTGTGCTTCTGAATTTGTTAGCTCTGAGTAAAATTTGGGATTTTGATAACTTTTGATAGGCTGTAAATGGACAGAACCCAGATGTTCATATCTCCATATGATGCAAAAAAAAATTATATATATATAAGAGAAGTAACAATGATTAATACTCAAATGCATGCAAATAAGATCTAAATCTTAGTACATATGGAAGTCTCATTTATTATTTTGGAAGCCTCTCCTTGTTGTTTTCTTTGTTTCTTAAACAAATGATACCTCTATGGCATCTTTTTCCTTCCATTTCCCTAGCTTTTGACTTTGTATCTCAGTCTCGGTCTGTAACCATAATTGCGAAGGGATACCCCTGTCTTGATAGGTGAGAGATAAGATTATGTAACGTGTGGAGTCTGTGAGAGAGTATGCGCATGCATGCTACATGGAAGGTGACGACAAATTATGGTTGTGGATGCATTAATTCACCGTTGTGACTCTCAGACATCATAATCATTTTTTTTTCAACATATGATTAATTTTCGATTAAATCTATTTGATCAATTCAAAGCATGGCATTCTCCATACAATTATTTTAAAAATTTTAAGTAAAATGATTACTTAAATTTGGAAATAATATCAATATACACATTTTAGAACCCTTAATAAAAAATTACCATAAGCTTAGGAAATATCATTGTTATTTTATTAATAAATCTAAATTCAAGACACAAGCTTAGTAACTATCAATGTAATTTTATTAATAAATCTAAATTCAAGATGTGCTTACCAAATCCTAAGAGTAGAGGGTCTTCAGATTTTTTTATTTCTTTTAAAATACTGCACTAATAAATGTAACGAACATATTCAATTGATTTTTCCTTCGCAACTCCCCTTGTTCAACAAGGATCTCCCTCGATGCCCCGTATTCTACCTCCTGCAAAAGAGTGAATGATGCATTTTATTTATAATATCTATCTCAATCATTTCCATTACGAATCTCTTGGTCTGTAATGATTGCTTTTATATTGTTTTTCAATATAATAATGTAAAGGATCAATTTCTACCCTAGTCACATATATCATTCTTATATACCCCCTTGTGTGTTTGTTGTTCTATTGATGCTTTGTTTTGTTTATTACAAGGGGTAGATAAGAATGATACATGTGACTAGGGTAGAAATTGATCTTTTAAATTATTTTTTTATTATTCTATGGATGCTTTGTTTAGTTTATTCAATACATGAATGATTAAATTTGAATTGACAATTTCTTTGGATCTTCTCTATTATTATGTTTATGTCTTTTATGATTGACGTTTTTTTTTTATTCCAGCATATGAGCAAAGAATAGAGCACACCTAATCTCAGGAAAACACTTTAATTGTGGGCTTTCTATAAACAAACAGACAGGCTAGTGTAATTGTTGGAATATATAATTCCTACTTATTTAATGTTGTTGTTAATGTATTGAGAGGTAGAGTTCATTTCTACGTGAGTTGTGTGATCCTATTATTAAGAGGTTTTTAGAGAGTTGGATTGGTGAGATCCTAGTTTGGTGCGTGGTTGAGATATTCTCTCAACCTCTCCAGTTATCTTTAGAATAAGTTAGATCTGATAACAACCTGTACACTCTATATAATAGAGTTCATTGTATTGATTTTGTAAGATATAGAATATATGTTTATATCACTCTACTCTCCCATTTTATCATGGTATCAGAGCGTTATGGTTGGGCGTGACTCCCTCACGGGAGTGCCCAGGATCATGTGAAGAGTAGAGGATCAGTGATTGGTAGCTGTCACTGTTGTTGAGAAGTTGATCAAGTCGGGATTCTCCTGTTGCCAATATTCCGAAGTATCTCAACCGGGCGGAGGCCGAGAGAGTTTCGGTTCTTCTCTGGAAGTTGACTCGATCGCTAGCTGCAGCACCTTGGACTCACAATGCCACGGTCCCGTGGAAGGGCCATTTGTTTTATGTTACCAACTATAGCGCCGATCCAACCGGAGCCACGGACAACACCAAGGCCATTATGGCGGCACCTTGAGGGCTTCTAAAAATTTCCCAAGGGATCGATCCCTGGTTTCTTCAACGAGAAGAAGAACAGCACTGTCGTTATGAACGATCTGAAGGGCCAGAACATAACCCTTGATGGCTCCGATGCCAAGGGCACTGAAATCGGCCGCGTCGGAAGGGAAGATCACGTTGGACGTTCAAGTGAGGACTCGTGTAAGAGTGAAGATAGAGAAATGGAAATCTCCTAAAGTCAGAGTCGAGGTCAATTGCAATGGAGTCTCTGTTCGAATATCCAGGACGAAGGCGGCCTCTGGAAGCAGCGCGGATTTAAACTCCAAATGCAAATTTAAGAGAATCTATGTTGGGAAATCAATCGAAGACAGAAGCTCTGGCTCCGGCCTACCTCTTGCGAAGATTATAAAGAGTTCTTCAATTTCTGACACAGTTAAAGGGTCGGCGAAAAAGGTCATTAATGGTTCTTCCGTCAATGGACGCGTAAATGGATCTAATTCGAGGGCGCTGGTGTCGCAGAGGACGAGGAAAATTAACGGTGAAAATAAGTGGATTTTGCTGGAGCTTGACGTGAAGGTATTGCCTTCAGATGAAGGTTTCAATTGGTCGAATAATAATTATAGTAAGGTTTCAAAGGAACATCGATGTGTGGTCCTTTATTCTATCATTGAGAGCCCGCATGTACTTGGATGATGCTAAGTGGACATACATTGGCGGTTTCTTTGAAGAAAAGCAGAAAATAAGAGGGCGAGAATGAAGGGCGTGTGACAAACGGTTGTCCATAATATTGCAGAGGACTCATATTTTTTGAGTTTTGGAGATGAGTTGCAATTGCTAAGTAAAGGAGTCGTAAAGCTAGAGGTTGTTATTGTTGGAGTTTGTTGTTGTTCGCACCATTACATGGTGATGCTATAACGAAGTGAGGTGTACGTGCCCATTCAGTCGAACTCACAAATGGTTGATTGTGAGAAGTGTGATTGAGTTATGATTTTACAAGTATTGTTATTGATATTTTTTTGTTTGAAGGTGTGCATAGTTATGTTATTTGTGAGATATGTAATTGAAAGCATGACTAGGATATTTTGATGTAGTGGTCCTAGAAACTTCTATGTATCTGAGCCCTTGTATACCCCGTAATGTGAAAAGTTCATGGTAATTTAGAAACCACTATGTAAAGCATGGTTGAGGGTAATCCGAGAAAACCCAGAGCATGGCATGGTTACAGGTAATCCAAGAAAACCTGGTGCATGGTTGAGGGTAATCCGAGAAAAACCAGAGCACGGTTATGGGTAAACTGAAATAAAACCCAGGTTGATAATGTGATGAAAGGGGAGCTATGAGGAAGAATGGTTGAATGAACCATGTAGCTGAAAAGGATTCCTACAGTGGCTGAGGACCCATGTATTCTGGTAGATGGATTTCTCTTTATATGGACGTCAATAATCAGATGCAGGTACAAGAGGAAGCACACGAAGATATGACCACAAAGATATTTAGATAAGTAGTCATTAAGGGAGAGTGTTGGAATATATAA